>JAQZBX010026861.1:0-28706 GCA_029593785.1 Cabassous unicinctus
GCCCATTTTTAAATTGTTTTTGTTGTTGTTGTTGTTGTTGTTCTTTTGTTGTTGAGTTTTAGGATTTCTTTATATATTCTGGATTGTAAACCCTTATTGGATATGTGGTTTACAAATATTTTCTCACATTCTGTAAGTTGTCTCTTCATTTTCTTGATGAAGTCCTTTGAAGCACAAAACTTTTTAATTCTAATGAGGTCCATATTATTCTTTTGTTTCACATGCATTTGGTGTAAAGTCTAAGAAACCATTGCCTAACACAAAGTCCTGAAGCTGCTTCCCTATGATTTCTTCCAGGAGCTTTATTGTTTTTCTTTGTATATTTAGGTCTTTGGATCATTGTAGATGGTATGAGGTAGGGGTCTACCTTCATTCTTTTGCAAATGGAGATCCAGTTTTCCCAGCATCATTTGTTAAAGAAACTATATTTTCTCCATTGAGTGAACTTGGCACCCTTGTCAAATTCAATTGGCCGTATGTGATGGTTTGAAGCTGTATGTACCCCAGAAAAGTACGTTCTTAAAGTTAATCCATTTCTGTGTGTATAGACCCGTTGGAAGTAGGATCTTATGTTAAGATGTAACCTACCTCATTTAGTGTGGGTCTTAATTCTCTTACTGGAGTCCTTTATAAAAGAACTCCAGACAAAGAAAGAGAAAGCCACAGAAGCAATAAGCTGAAAGCAATGAAACCCAGAAGAAAAGGAAGACATCAGCAGATGCCACCATGTGCATTTGCCATGTGACAGAGGAGTCCAGGATAGCCAGAAACCAGTCTTCAGAAAGAAATCATTGTCTTGACGATGCTTAATTTTGGACATTTTCATGGCTTCAAAACTGTAAGCTTGTAAGCTAAGAAATTCCCATGGTTGAAGCCAACACTTTTGTGGTATCTGCTTTAAGCAGCTTTAGCAAACTATACCACCAAAAATGTGAGGGTTTATTTCTAAGCTCTCAATTCCATTCCATTGGTCTATATGTCTGTCTTTGCATCAGTATTATGCTTTTTGATTACTGTAGTTTTGTAATAAGTTTAACATCAAAATGTGTAAGTCATTGAATTTTGTTCTTCTTTTTCAAGACGGCTTTGTCTATTCAGGGGCCTTATCCTTTCATATAAATACGATGATTGGTTTTTCCATTTGTTCAAAGAAGGCTATTGGAAATTTGATTTGGATTGTGTTGAATCTGTAAATTGCTTTAGGCAGATTTGACATTTTAGCAATAGTGAATCTTCAAATCTATGAACATGGAATGTCCTTCCATTTATTTAGATCTTCTTGGATTTCTCTAAGCAGTGTTTTGTAGTTTTCCACGTACATGCCCTTTACATCCTTGGTTAAATTTACTCCTAGATATTGGGTTATTTTCATTGATATTGTAAATGGATTTTTTTCTTGATTTCCTCTTCAGATTGTTTTTTACCAGTGTATGGAAATACCACTAGTTTTTGTATGTTGATCTTGTACTCTACCACTATGTAGAACTTTTTTTATTATCTCTGGTACCTTTATTGTGGATTTTTCAGGTTTTCTGTATATAGGATCATGTCATCTGCAAAGAGAAAAAGTTTTTCTTCCTTTCTAATTTGGATGCCTTTTTATTTATTGCTTTTACTTGCCTAATTGCTCTAGCTACAACTTCCAGTATAATATTGAATAATAGTGGTGACAGTGAGCATCCTTGTCTTATTCCTAATCTTAGAGGAAAAGCTTTCATTATTTCATCACTGAATATGATGTTATCTGTGGGTTTTCATATATGCCCTTGATCATGTTGAGGAAGTTTCCTTTTATTCTTAGTTTTCTAAGTGTTTTTACTAAAAAGGGAAGTTGGATTTTGTCAAATTTATCTGGGATAAATCCCACTTGATCATGATATATTATTCTTTTAATGTACTTTTTAACTCAGTTTGCTACTATTTTGTTGAAGATTTTTGCATTTACCTTCATATGGGTTAATGGTTGGTAATGTTCTTTTATTATGGTAACTTTATCTGGATTTTATATTAGGGTGATGTTGGCCTCACAGAATGAGTTAGGGAGTATTACCTCCTCTACCATATTTTGGAAGACTTTGAGCAGAATTGGTGTTAATTGATATTGACTCAAGTATTTCTCCCTTCAAATTTATCAATATTTGCTTCATATATTTTGGGGCTCTGCTGTTAAGTGCAAATACACTTATAATTGTTATATCTTATTGAATTGACTGCTTTTTCAGTGTATAGTGACCTTCTTTGTCTCTTTTAACAGTTTTTGACTTAAAATTAACTATCTGATATTAATATAGCTACCTAACTCTACTTTAGGTACTATTTGCATGGTATATTTTCTCCATCCTTTCACTTTCAATTTCCTTGTGTCTTTGAATTTGAGGTGAGTTACTTATAAATAGCATATAGTTAGGTCATGCTTTTTTATCCAGTTTTCTAATCTGTCTTTTTCCTGGAGAGTTTAATCCTATTTAAAGAAACTACTGATAATGCAGGACTTTTTTCTGCCATTTTGCTATTTTGTCTTTGTAAGTCTTTTACCTCTTCTGTACTTCCATTCTTCCATCAATGCCTATTTTCATAATTTGATTTTTTGTATTGTATCATTTGAGTCCCTTTGCATTTCTTTCTGGCTATATTTTTCATATATTTTTGTGGTTACCATGGGGCTTAAGTTTAACATCTTAAACATATAACAATCAAATTTGATTTGATATCAATTTAACTTCAATAGCACACATATTCAAAGTTCCTATATCTCTCTGTCCCTTCACCTTTTGGTTATACTTGTTACAAATTATATCATTATGTGTTATATGGTTAAAACTGTAGATTTATCATTTATTTTTATACTTTTGCATTTAGAACCTGTAAGAAGTAAAAATTGGAGTTCCATACCAAAAAATATAATGCAATATTACTGGTATTTATAATTAATCCGTATGCTTACTTTTACTGGAGGTCTTTATTTCTTTATGCTGCTTCAGTCCCCTGTCTAGTGTCCTTTCCTTTAAGTCTGAAGAACTTCCTTTAATATTGCTTGTAGGTCATATCTAGTGGCAATGAGCTCCCTCAGCTTTTGTTTATCTGGATATGTCTTAGTATCTTCCTAGTTTTTGAAAGACCATCTCAACAGATGTAAAATTCTTGGCTGGCTTTTTTTTTTCTTTCTGCACTTTAATTATTATTTTTGTCCCACTGTCCTCTTGCCTCCATGGTTTCTGATGGAAAATCAGCACTTAATCTTAGTGGGACACCCATGTACTTAATGTGTTATTTTTCTCTTGCAGCTTTCAGAAGGCTTTCCTGTCCTTGACGTTCAACAGTTTGACTACTATATATCTGGGTATGGTTCTCTGAGTTTATCCTATTTTGGGTTCATTGGGTTTCTTGAATGTATATATTTTGACTTCCTGCCTATTTAGAAATGGTACAGATGTTAGAAAGTAACAGTCTTTTCGGTCCATTGCTAATAGTTGTTCAAACAATTTCATTAATCAGAGTATGTATAGTAAATTTAATCCCAGTTTTGCTTACCCATAAAGTTGCTAAAGATTAAATACAAAGGCATTCAAAATAAGTCAGGGATCCTGTAATAAAACTAAAATGACAACTCAGACAAAGACTAACCTAGACCTTCAGATTAATCTTGAGGTGTGGGATGGTGAAAACCATCCTGTCTTGTTATTGTTTTAGAGGTGAAATAGAGACAATGAAATTCAGGTGGCCAGATGAACAATGAAAACTATTATTATTTAATAATAATAGTTATTAAGCTTTATTGGTATCTAGGCTCCACCCTGTGAAAAATATTAGTTGCTTTTTTCCTTCCATTTTTAAAGATAAGATTGTGAATGAGTGCCTTCATTTGTTTAGTTAAATAATGTTGCTTTTTTTCAATCATATTTGAAGACTGAATTAATAGAAATCTGGGAAGGAAATCTATTTAGAGGCTATGTTAATGGTAGGTGAATTTGTCCCTCCATATTGTAAGTTAGAAAAATGAGCAGAAAGGCAGATTCTTAAAACACAAAGGAACTGCACAGAATTATTTTAGAAAAAAAAGTTTATCAAACCTATCTAGGTGAATACTATTCTGGCTAGGAAGCCTGCAGGTTTGGAATGCCTCCCATTCCCTCTAGTCTCCAGCCTTTGTTGAAGATGTTCTTGTTGTAAACTAAGAAAGAACCATTCTATGTTTGGATTTGTTTGATCAAATATCCATAGACAAATTTAGTTCACATACCTCATATCTGGAATTATTTACTCCTTCACTCTTTACCCCATGTACCGCCCCTGGCTTATCACATATCCAGAGGCCTCCACGGGGAAGTCTAAAGAAGTTTGTCTACAGCTAGAAGCAGAAAAATTTTCTGAGGAGATTCTGGCAAGCCCAAATGGGACCGTCCCCACTACTGACAGGGGACTTGGAAATACAGATTGTATATATGCTTTCCCTTCTACAGAGACTTAAAAATAAGAAAAGACAGATACAGGTAACAAACCAACAAAGCAATGTTAAGAGTGAAGAAAAGGAATTTATTCAATTGACCTTTCTTCATTGTTACAGAAAGAAACCTCCTCACACGCTACCAATGGTGGATTAGTAAGGTCACCTTCAAACGACAGAGTGATGCATCTATTTACAAATGTATACATATATGGATACTCTATCATAGAGCCATAGATGATCAATTTATGGAAATATGATGTTAATTCTGATATAAAATGAATAAAGTGTCATTGTATCAGAAGCAAGTTTATGGAGCAGAGTTGAAATTTATAAAGAACTTAGGTGGCAATAAAAGTTATCTTTATTTTCTATAACTTATTATATTTTGTTCTAGAGTCCCCAAATTTTTATGGTCGGGGAAGGAAATGAGCTTAAACATGACAAATAAAGGTAGGTTTGGGCTTTGTAGGGTCTATTTGGTATTAACTCAGTGTATTTTATATAATAGTAACTTCAAAGTACAAATTTCTTATTAGGGCTATTATTCTAATTCTCTCAAGATGTCTCTTTTCTTGAGGGTGGATCAGGGAGAAACTAACGTGACCTTACTGTGGAAAGACTGGGGGTGTGGTCTGGTTCGTGTGCTGTTTTCAGTGTTCCCCCAAGTGTTTGTTTTTGTGGTACAGTTGGTCTGTGCTGGCCTTTGGGTGCTGTGAGCTGGCATCCTCTGACATGTGACTTGCTATTTTTCTAGGTCACTTGGGCAGCTACTGCTGAAATTTAGGGTCACTACCACTTTCCTTTGGTCATGAGGTTCCTGTGTTTTGCAACTCCCTCCTCCTAGATCCTCAGCTCTAATTAACTGGCACCCCCCCAGCTCATCTTTCTCCATGTACAGGCCTGTCCTGACCTGGATCCTGTTTTCCCATCTTGATTCCAGTTTACCTGCAGTTCACTCCATCACTGTCATCGCTCCTTCTTCGGGTTCATCTTGTTTAATTGGTCAGTAGGGAGAAAGCTTCTTTCCTCTATGTGCCCTTCACTTTGGCTTTAAGCATCCTATGCTGATCTTTTATGGACTGAATCCTAAATATACAGACATTTGACACCCTTTGGGAGTCTGAAAATGTGATAACATTCCTTCTGAATCAGAAGGATTATTCGAATGATTATTTAACCATAAAATAAAGCCACAGGGTTTTTGACTTTTCTTCATTTTCTTCCTTGATAATGCAAAAAGGAAAATACCTAAAGAGTAAAACAGCTGTGGCAAAATGTTCATATTGCTTTTCATTCTAATTCATGGTTTAGATAATAAGATGTATAATAAGAATAATAAGGTATTCATTTTTGTCTTTTTAATAATCATTTTTGAAGAATTATCTTATTAATTTATAATTTTACACTGCAATTTTTACAATCTGGGTATACAAATATACCTCCCTCTTACAAATACATATATATATTTCTAAATGTTGTCTTCAGCCAAATAAATCTGAAATTCTGTTCTTATTCTTTGTATTGCCCACAATTTCAAGCATAGTTAGGCATCTGGAAGGTGCTCAACAAATCTTTTTAAAATGAATTCCCTAGAAGCAAAATATGTTATTTAGTATTGTGAAAACAATATTCTAAATATTTTTCTTTTTTCTCTTACACCAAGTCCTTCCTACATTGTTCATCTTATCAAAATTGACTGACTGATAAGGAACATGGATATAAAGATGGCATGAAATCTGCAGTTTATAGAAATTAGTGTGATTTTCATTTTTAAAATAGCTGGCAAAGTCCCTTTTCACATTTTAAAGTTGTGAACTCAGAATTTGTCATGTGAAACAAACAATGAAGACCTAGCATATATAAATAAAATTCAGTGATGAGTTAAATAAATGAATGAAGTTAGAACTAACATTTATCCAATTTTAAGAAGCATTATGTTATTGAAATACATATTAGCTAACTGTCAATAGTTTCACAACAACCGTGATAGTAATTTTGAAACAGCCAAGTTAAGCATTTCTGGGGCAGAAAGTTGTAGAGG
The DNA here is from genome assembly GCA_029593785.1 of Cabassous unicinctus. Classification (NCBI taxonomy): domain Eukaryota; kingdom Metazoa; phylum Chordata; class Mammalia; order Cingulata; family Chlamyphoridae; genus Cabassous; species Cabassous unicinctus. Next base: position 6,489 of record JAQZBX010026861.1, read on the forward strand.
TGACCTTGAGAAAGGTGTGAGGGTTAGCAGTGACCTTTTGTGATTCTCTTGTTCTGTCCAGTGGCTTGATTGTCAGTCCTTCTGCTTCTCCAGGCTATCTTGTGGCTGTTAGGACATGAGAGGCAGCTATCTTTCCAAAAGACCAGGGCCTTTCTTTAAATGATTCTATTAAAATCTATAATTCCTTATATTCAGCAGCACCACAACCCATGTATTTAGATTCTTATTTTCTACAGAAAAGAGCAGTTTTCACAACATGAGTGATAAAGCTGCTATAATGATACAGCCACTAACATATTAGCAGAGATTAGTCCGTTAGTTCTCTAATAATTTTTCAGTCTGGACACCACCCAACTTATCTTTATCTCCTGCTGATGTTGTTCTTGCCCTGCAGCCCACCATTCATTAAATTGCTCTTTCTTTTCCTCTTTCACGAGTCCCATTACTGGCTGTTCCCATCAGTACATTTATATAAGATTCTTCTGAAAAATTACAAGGAAAGGGAGCTGGTGACCTTTATGTCTTGTTGGCATGAATTTCTCTCCACTTCAGTAGTCATGTCAGGAAACACTGTGTAACAGCCCCTCCTAAATAACTGTTCACAGTGTGATTTCTTAAAAACAACAAAACAAAACAAAACAAAACAAAAACCAACCAAACAAAAAAAGAACCTCTTTCTGTTATTCCCCTCAAAACCAGAGAATGATATTCCAGGCAAGCACACCTCCACTTGGCTGATTTCCCAATATACTAACACCCTTTCAATTTTCAGAAAATTCTCTTTCATGAGAAAGTAAGATGATCAAAAATGTCACTCAGAATGTGCAATTAATGATTTTCTTGCCTCAGCAGCTTTAAGATTGCACACTAGTCTAAACTTGTTTCCTCAGCATATCTTACAAGCTTTTTTGGCTGCTCCCGACCAATCCATAATTCTATAGTGTTGGAATCTATATGATAGGCTAGCCCCAAATGGACTTACTTAAGACAATCTTATTTTGTTTCTGATGCCTTCCTGAGGTTATCTTCTTATGGGTACATATCCATCAAATTTTTTACTGTGATACTTCCTATGAAATTACAGCTCTCAGCACATAGCTTTGGGTTGGTTCTGATCAGTGCACTAAAGCTGGAAGAAAGAAAACTGAAAAAAAAAAAAGCATAGAGTTCACAGTCTTCCTTTCATATAAACATAATAGAATGAAATTACCTGCAGGGCCATTTTTATCCTGTATTCTCCTACTGTGTCAAATTCAGCTGTATTGGACTTGGAAAGCTAAAGGTATGAAACGGTGACCATTTTTCTAAAAGCTATTTCTCTGGGCATCTCAGTGGTAGTCTCCAAGGTGTATAGCAATTCTTTTCTGTTGAAAGGTCATTTCTCTTTCCTTTTCATCTAACATCTTAACTGGACATTCATTTGTTGGACAATTGTAGAAAACAGAGCTGAAAGATCCATGGGCTTCACAATATCTTTCCAATTGAGTTACACCATCTTATTATATATATGTATACATATATACACATACAATATATATATTAAAAACATCAAAGTACTTTTACTTATCTCCCATTATATAATTCTCACAAAAAATGGGAAGGTATGATATGTTTCACAGTTGCTAAAATTAAGGATTACAAAAGTTAAGTGAGTTACCCAGAGTTGTGAAACTAGTTCTTTTGGCCCTTGTTTAGTACTTTTTTCATGACCTTACTTCAATTATCAGCATTAGCATAAGTTACTCATTTTTAAATAGAAGCTCTAGGTGATAATTATGAATATTTGTAAATGTTCTTGCAATGGTACTTACTATCCACCATGAATGAAAAAGAACTTGATCACGTCCTCACCAAAAAATTGAGATCAGAAAATATGGGAAAGAGGATAGCTAAGTTTTTGTGTAAGAGAGGCGGTCCAGGAGTGCTTTGGGACGAATTAAGCTCATGGTGGAATGCTATGTAGAGAGTATGTGAAATTTGAGTGGGGGCCGGGGGATTAAGAAGGGTGCTGCAAAGTGAAAGAAATGAGAGAATGTTGAAGACTGAGATTCCCCAAGCCTAATCCTGGCAAGAGAATTTCTTTTGCTGTATTTATAGGGAATTAATTTTGATTGTTTTTTCAAAAGGAGCATTCATGTCTACAACGTTTAATGCTACATGTCATATAATTATAGTCTAAAACAATTAGGTGATCATGTTTAAAGATCATACTTTATTTTTATTAGGATACATTTTTGTTAAAAGCATGAAAGTTTCTAAAATAACACTTTATCTATTAACTGGCCAGAAATAATTTATATCACAATTGCATTAAAATGCAAGGTTAATATTATAAACATAGATTGTTATGAGCAAACCTTTCTTCCTCTGCCCTGACAGATAATATAGAACTCTGCCTCTTCAGTTCTTTAAGATGCTGCTCAGAGCAGAGAATTTGTTCATGGCCATTCCTTTGCAGAAAGAGTAGTCACATTTTCTAGCAGACAAATTTCCAATTCTAGTTAACGTGGCTTTGGTTTAAGTTCTGAGTGTCTGAGAAGTAGAAAAAATATACAATGATGACAGATTATCTTTCAGCATTTCTCACTTTTCTTTTTATTCAGACATACTGGCTACCTTCACTGAAATGTGAACCTTCAGAACAAGAACAAAATATAAATGCTTATATTTACCTTTTTAAGGGCTGTAAAAGTCATTATAACAGAAAAGTACAGGAAATGCATTTGAGGTCAAATAAAGTGGAGGTATTTCTTAAACAGGGAGATTAATATCCTTAGGTAGACAGAAATATACAAGTGATTTTAAAGCATTTAAGATACATTTCTAAGGCTGACATAATGCCACTTTAATGAGAAACAGGTACATATGAATTAGAAAAGTTAGAAGTCAAATTTTTACTAATGAATCCTTTAAAGTAAAAACTTTACTTAATGAAATGTATAATTAAGCATTAATGACCAAAAAACGGGCAATCTTCTTTCACTTTCATTAGATTTGGCTTAAGTTGAGGCCTAATTTGTTACTAGTGCTAAAAGCATTGCTGCTCCTCGATGCTTATAAAAATAAACAGAACAACTACCGTAGTTTTAAAATGCTGATTTTAGGATGTTTTGAAAGGTGATCATTTCCTGATTTGATAGTAATAGAGATAAGTGATACAGACAGATAAGTGATAAGATAGAGACAGTGATAGAGATAGATTGTGAACATTACATCCAGGATACAGTGCCCAGTGGTGATAGGATTCTTACAAGCTACGAGGGCATTTCTCTATCCTAGAGCCAAAAAGACTTACACAAGGTTCAAATCTTTTTGGGAAGTTCAGACATCAATTATAGTGGTGATTCTCAACCTTGGCTCTGCATTGAACTATCTGGGAGCTTTAAAAAATTTCCTATGCTCAGGCCTCACCCCAGGCCATTTAATCTCTCTCTCTCTCATTCTCTCTCTCCCCCTCCCCCACTTTCGCTCTCTAGCTCTCTCTCTCTCTCTCTCTCTGTGTGCATGTAGGGGTGGCACACAGGCGGTGGTGTTTTTTAATGTCCCTAGAGGTACCAAGTCTTGGAAGTTTGTGGGAAAGGCCATTCATTGAGTGTTCCAATAAATAAATAATATTTGCTCTTCCCTTTGCCAGGTTTTCTTTTCCCCATCTTTCCCCTCAGGGCTATTTATCCTTCACAGCTTAGCCCAGCTGCCACTTGCGCTGGGAAAATTTCCCAATAATTAAGCAAATTCTCCTCTTTGCTGCCTTCACTTTAGTTTGTAAGTATCTATTATTGTCCTTAGAATACTTTTTCAGAATTTGTATGTGCTTTGTCAACCCTTAAAAAAAACACAGTTTAAAGAAAAAGTTAAATTCAATTAAATTCAGCCAATTTAACTTTGTATTCCCAGTGCCTAATAAAGTGCTTGACCCATAATAGGTCCCCAATATACATTTGTTGAATTGCATCTGATGGATGCTGCCTCAGTGACAAGTTTGATGTATTTTGTGATGTGTATATAAGTTCAGTAATTTTTCTTGGTGTTTGCACACACAAATTCAAAATTTATACCATTTCTGTATTGGCAAAGGGAATGGAGATGTGTTATTAGAAAATGAACTTCTTTGATACAAAACTTCTTTTCAAATTTGTGATAAATTCTAGCAAGTCCTAGCACCATCAAAACTTGTAAAGAATGTTCAGTGTTCATGACCTTAAACCAATAATTTACTGCTTATTTCCTTGTGTTCTATAATGATATATTTCAATCTATATCAAAGGAGAAATATTAACCATAAATTTCTACTTTAGTTTTAAAAAATATATTTTGCTTTTTCAATCATGGACATACACATTCTTCACTGGAAGTCAGCCATTTTTGTCCTTGAGAGGGTAATATTTCCAGAGAAATACAGACTTAATTTTTAGGCCTTTAATGTGAAATAAAGAGTCTAGATTTTTTTAAAAAATCCCATTAGGAATAATAAACTACTGACAAAATCATTTGCAAAAAAAACCCAACCTTCAGGCATAGAACTATGCTACATCCATACAATAGAGTATTATGCATATCTAAAAACCTTTGGAGTAATCTCTAAGATAAACTGTTAATTAAAAAAACAAGATCCAGAAGAATGTGTATTATAAGTTTCATCTTGAGCAAGACATGTTGGCATGTGTGTGTGTGAGTGTGTGTGTGTGTGTGTGTGTGAATGTGCTTACTAGTATTTTAAAAACGAAACACTGAAAGGATAAACCAAAAACAAAGTACAGGTTTTTACCTATACGGGTGGGGAATGAACGGTGGGGAAGAGATAGTGATGGAGGCTACCCTCTCTCAAAGTGCCAAATCAAAGTTTTGATTTGAGAACCATGCGGATATTTTATGTAGTTAAAAAACAAAATCAATTTTAAAGGAAAGCTTAAAGCAATCTCTAAAATAGAAGTCAAACAGAAACTAATGAACCTAACTATATCACAGAGAACTATGCAATGCAGAATAATTTCAAGTCATTTTAAAACACTGTATTTTTACTTTTCATCACTAGTTAGATATATTGTAAGGGCACAAAGAACCAAAAAGAAATATCAGACTACATTCAATGGTATTGTAGCTGGTGATGTTAGCATTACTATGTAAAAACTATTATTAATATATACACAGATAATCAGAAAGGATAAAGCAAGTAAATAATTATGTTGTTAGGAACCAAGAGATTCAGAGTAAGAGAAAAGAGATAAAATATAAAATCAAAGAACTTAAGTAAAAACCCTGTGGTCATTAACTGGAATTGAAAATGTATGGACTTACTTTTTTTTCTCCATCTAAAACTCAGGTTTGTCCACTGAAAAGACCTTGAAGCAATGACAACACAGTGGCAATAACTACTCTACACAAGCGGGCTTCTAAATACTAATTCCCTGAAAGGAACCAAAGCTTTTTAGGAAAATGGCTGAGTGCAGGTGGGGGTAGAACTTGTGCCGGATAAGCCTGGGATATGTTTTGGGAACAGATGGAGAGAAAGCTATCCAGTTTCCTTAGGATCAAGTTGAATGTACACAGGAGCCAACCTGATGGCCAAAGTTGTACACAGTGGCCGTCTTGCCCACTGGCCAAAGATGGAGCAATTTGAGTATCCAAAAGAATAATGACTACAATGGAGTGAAACGATACCAGAAACAAAAACAAACAAATATAAAAGCAAAAGCACAAAACCTTTTGGCCAGTTTTGGTAGTAGCTAGGGCACCAACTCATTCTTCTGAAAATTGATGAAAGGAAGGATTCAAACATTTATTCTGCCTTTACTGTTTGGACTATATTTCAGAGTACCTTAATAGTCGATAGGAGTTTCTTCTTTATGGAAGAATAATAGCTATTAAATGCAGAAGAATGCTAAATATTACCATTTTGTACACTCTAGTATAATAATGGATTGAGGCAACAATCACAAATGGCTGCTAGAAGCATTAGGTGAAAGATTGATGGAGAGCTCGATAATGGATAGATTACTCTTAATAACAGAAGGGGAGAAATTGATGTATGTGCTTCCTGATGTAAAATAATAATTCACACCTCCATCTATGAAGTATCCTTGCCAAAAGAAAAAAAAAACAATAAAATAAACCTGAATCTAACAAAGCCTCTATTTCTGACTCCAATTTTTATGATATACATAGAGTAGAGAAATAGTAAACACCATTGTAAAGATCCAATTAGCCATGTATGGAATGGGGAAGAAATTCTACAGACAAATGACCCCGTTTCTTCAACAAATAAAGGATATGAAAAGAGAAAAAACTAAGGGGAACAAGGAACGTTATAAATTAAAAGAAAACAAGAAACTTGTCAGCCAAATAAACACTGATTCCTGATTTGTACCAAAAAAGTTCAAAAAGGCATTTTTAAAGACAATTGGGGCCAGATGAACATGGGCTGGTTATTAGATGATATAAAGAAATTATTGTAAAAATGTTGGGTATAGTAATTGTACAGTGATATGTGTTTTTTTTTTTTAATTTATTGAAGTATATCATTCATACATGAACATACATAAACTATAAGTGTTCAGTAAACATTGTGAATTTACAAAACAGACATGCATAACATCATACAGGGCTCCAACACATCACCCCCACAAATAATCTGCATTGTGAAACATTTGTTAACAAATTATGAAAGAGAATCGTCAAAGTATTACTACTAACTATAGTCCGTATCTTACTCCCCTATACTTTTTTTAAAGGATTTATTTATTTATTTACTTACTTTTATCCATTTTTACCATCCCCCTCCCCTCCCCACCGTTTTTGCTGTTTTTGTGTCTATTCGCCAGGCAACTCTCTGTGTCCATTTCCTGCCCTCTTTTCTCATCCTTCTCCTCCTGTCTTCACTGGGATTCGATCCTCAGAACCCCCAATGTGGGAGAGAGGTGTCCTACCGACTGCACCACCTTAGTTCCTGGTTTTTCAGTGTGTCTCGTCTTGGCTCTCCCTTGTGTCACTCTCCTGTTATGTCATCATCTTGCTGCGTGGCTTGTGGGGCTGATGGCGCACGCACGCGCAGGGCCTGGGGGTTCAACCACTTGCGGGGCCTGGGGGGCTCACCTGCATGCAGACCTAGCAGCGCATTCGAGCATGGGGCCTGATGGCACACCTGTGCACGGGGCCTGACAGCACATCTGCTCACGGGGCCTGGCAGCACATCTGCTTACGGGGCCTGGCAGCACACCTGCTCAAGGGCCTGGGGGGCTCACCTGCTAGTGGGACATAGTGGCATACCGCGCATGGGGCGGGTATAAACATGAATGTATAAACATGAATGGAATTTTTAAAAGTACTTGGAGTATAATCTATACATTTTTATCTTCTACAGAACATGAAAAGTGATTCAATTTTAGTCATCTCTAAGTTATTGTTACCTCTTGGATTATACATAATTAAAAACAATAGAAAACAATTTTTATTAATTTTTTCTCTTTTTTTCCCAACTACTGTAAATGTCATCTCATTGCTGATGATATAGAATAGCCCCAACAAATCCATGTTGTGCCTTATGTTTCTAACTAAAGCTATATTTTGCACATCAAAGATTTCAAAGAGGGTTTTCAGAGAATAGATAGTTCACAAGAGTTCAGTCCTCAGAGCTAAAATAACTTAGGTCTGCAATGTGATTTTTGACGGCCTGGTTCTAGAAGGCCAAGTGATGGTGTAGTTGGTAAGAAAAAAAAAAGGGAACCAACATTTTTGAGTATGCAGCCTGTAACAGGAATTTCAAACATTATCTCATAGTATTCCTAATAATCCTGTGAGGACGACATTAATATTCTCGCTTTAAATATGCAGTAACAGGGACTTGAGAAATTAGGTGATTTTTTTTTCCCTTTAATATGTTTTTTTGAGAGTGGTTGAACGCCTGCTTCCCATGTACGAGGTCCTGGGTTCAATTCCCCATACCTCCTAAAAATAAATGAACAAATGAGAAAAACAACTCTCATCGGGGAGCAGATGTACCTCAGTGGTTCAGTGCCTGCTTCCCATAGGCTCATTCACCAGTACCTCCTAAAAAACAAACAAAAAATTTTCATTTAATTTCAAAAGTTTAAAGAACAGTCATGTATGCCATACAGGATTCCCATACATCCCCCATCACCAACACCTTACATTGTCTTGACATAATTGTTTAAGTGACTTTTCTTTCTTTCTTTTTTTTAACTTTTTTTGAAGTTTATCATTCATACATGAACATACATAAACAATAAGTGTATAGTAAAAGTAGTGAAGTTACAAAACAAACATTCATATCATCATACAGGGCTCCTATAATTACCCCACCACCAACACCTTACATTGTTGTGAAACTAAATGAACTAAATATGATGAGTAAACTCACAGACGTAAACGCTAGAGTATAGATTACTAGGAAATAGAATGTACGTTGAGAATGGGAGCTGATGTTTAATATCTGTAGAATTTTTAATAAGTTTTATTATAAACGTGTGGAAATGAACAGAGTTGATGGCAATGCATTATAGGGAGTATAACTAACACTATTGGTTTATAAATGTGATTGTGGCTGAAAGGGATAATCTGTGGATATAATATTTCAATTGAAAGGAAGCTAGAGAATAATCTAGGAACTGTATTAACAGTGATTTCAGTGGTAGAGGAAGATTGTGGTTACTAGTATAAGAATTTTCTTTTTTTACAAAGTTTTAAGAATATGGTGATGCTCAGGAAAATTACAACCAATGTAACTTATGGATGATAGTTAATAGTAATATTGTGTAAGTGACTTTTGAAGTTCATATAGTAAGGAGGGGAGCTAGGATTCAAGCTTAGCTTTGATTCCAAATCTGATATCTCCTCAACTATACCAAATTGCTTGCCATGATCATTGCCTTCTGAGTTCTAGAAATGTAATAATTAGTGATTTTGAGATATGTAGACATCACCCACTGAATCAAATAATGCATATTTTAAGGTAAATAACAGCAATAGTTTTAATTTAGTAAAATATTACGGATAGTATGGTCAGTTTGTTTTAGTATATTATTCTTTAGAATATAATTATTTATTGTAACAACTTTCATTCGCATCTGTTAAAGATAATACAAAGTGTGCCCATTTAAAAACAATATTGCTGTCTGATTTCTAGAATAAAACTTAACTACATTTCCTTTATCATGCCATAAAGTTATCAATAGCCAAATACAATATGAAACTAGCACACTGTCTATTTAAATATGACCATTGAACCTTCAGTTGATTTTTAAACAATGATTTATAAACTACATTTCCTCCCCAGTTCATGTTAAAATCAATTGTGGGTGTTCTAGAAACATGTAGGGATATCATTTATAGCCAGAAAAAAAACAAAAATATTTTATTAATTATTTGAAGAATTGTGTTTGAATCTGTGACTCCTTTTATATCCTATTGAAAACACAGATAATCATAATGCAGGTTAGGATTCTCAGTATTTATTGGAAAGTTGGAGTTATTTTTGAAGTGGACTAGTACATCCCCAGTTGGTACAGGCACAGCTGGTTTGTGGGAGTCTAATAAATCTAGAATTAAACACAAACACCAGCACTCTACTTTCTTCCTGCAAAAGATTCTCCCACATAAACATTACCACCTTTAATATACAAATTATTAATGACTGTGGTTAAAATATAAATGCTGATTTCATTAAACATATTAACTCCCTGCTTTTTTGTTATATTTTCTTGGATTTTTTACTTTTAAATTTGGTACTACTTTTACACTATATAACTTCTCTTTAAATACTTAAATATAACAATTATATTATGCTGCAGCTCTATTTTTCAAAATGATTAGAATAACTTGTGTTTAATTAGATTTGATGTGATGCTCACCACCAGTCTTTTAACATCACAAATATTCAATTTAAACTCTTTGATTTATTTTTCAGTTAGCCTGGATTATGTGAGCCCATATAATCTAATGGTATAGAATTTCATCATTTCCTAGTTTTAATAGTTTTACAACCAAATGAGACTTCTTTCTGAGCCTTGATTTCTTATCTTTAAAATGGATTAATATTAGTTCCTACCTTGTCTTGCTGTGAGGCTTAAATGATGTAATGTATCTAAGCACCAAGAGCATAGCAAGTGTGCTATAGTTATTATGATGACTGCCACTACTCCTATATTTATGTATATGCTAACGAAATTTCTTCATATAGATATCTTCATGAAGATCACTTAGAATTTGACATACAGAATTGGCTTCAACTTTCTATTTTTACTTCATAGTTTATCCTGGATATTTTTCCATGGTAGTACATATATATCTAGAGTCTTCTTTTTAATGGTTGCACAGTATTCCAATGTATGGGTAAACTACAATTCATTTGTCAAATCACCTTTTTTTTAAAAAAAAAAAAAGATTTATTTTATTTACCTCCCCCCACCCCCGCATTGTTTTGAGCTTGCTGTCTGCTTTCTGTGTGTGCTTGTCTTCTCTTTATGCAGCACTGGGAAACCATCCTGGGACCTTCTGGAGTGGGAAAGAGTTGCTCAATCTCTTGCGCCACCTCAGCTCCCTGGTCTGCTGCGTCTCTTATTGTCTCTCCTCTGTGTCTCTTTTTGTTGCGTCATCTTGCTCCGCCAGCTCTCCATGTGGGCCAGCACTCCATGCAGGCCAGCTTAGCTTTCACCAGGAGGCTCTGGGAATCAAACCCTAGACCTCCTATATGGTAGACGGGAACCCAATTGCTTGAGCCACATCTGTTTTGTTACCATGTTTTGGATATTTCCATCATAATCAATGCAGCAACAAAATTTTTTTTACATACTTCTTGGTGTTTCATGTAAATAGTTATTTGAAAAAGCCTTGGAATTATAATTGTTGAGTTGAATCTATGAAATTTATAATTTTAATAGGGGTTGCTAAGTGTTCTTTTCTTCACTTCTTCATTGTCTTCTGGCATTTACATTAGTAGCCCTTAGAAGCCTGAGGGCAGACTTCTTATTTTAATTTAATTTAATTTTTTCTTTGTAGATGATAGCTTTTTCTGCTTGAATGATTTTTTCATAAGGGTCAGTAAATTCATCAGGATATATCTAGGTCTTTACTTTTTTTTTCTTGACCAGTTTTAGGTCTTTATAAGGAAGTTTTCTATTATCACTTCACTAAATATTTCTTTTGTCACATTTGCTCTTTTGTCTTTTCAGGATCACTTATGTTGACTTTCTGCTGCCTGTCTGTTGCACATGTCATATTTTCTATAATCTCTTGTGTCTATTCTTTGGTATAGTCTTCTATATAATCTTTTCAAACTTTCCTGTTGCTGATTTTTCCCCCCAGCAGTGTAAAGACTATTTCTTTATGTTTGTTTGTAGTTTTCATTTTATTTGTTACATATTTTTCTCTTAATTCCTTTTCTTTACCTCTAACAAATCACTTTTCATCTTATTCTGTTGTTTGTTTATAGCATCTTGTTTTTAATCAATTTTATGTTTTCTTTGATCTGCTGTTTCATACAATTTATGTTTTATTTAATTTCTCTGAGTATATGCAGACTTATAGTCATTTCCCCCTTATTTTCTCTAATAATTATTACCTCAAAGACTTTTGATTAGTTTCCTTTCTGGCCTTCATCCATTTTCCTTGTGTATGGGTGGTAACTATATAAAGGTTGCATTTGGATCTTTCTGCTTATCCTTCCTCTGGGAATAGACAGTTCTATTGGGTTTGTTCTTTGCTTAAGAAGGGATTCTTTTTGATGCTTCACACTATTTTCATGGACATTGTTTTAAATATTAGAATTTGAGCATGAGGACTGGAAATAGTAATTTTTAATCTCAGTTCAGTCCCTCATCTAGGGCAGGTAATGGGTTGAGGTGCTGTATTGCTCGTCAGCTCCAGTTTAGTGAGAAAGTCTCCGAATAATTTCTCACTAAATGAGATAAATCATTTGCCCCGGTACAAAAACAAAATCAAATTCTCTTACAGAGAGAGGACTTTCCTTTGAGTTTGGCCCTACTTTCAGTGGACAAGGAGATAATTCTGGTCAGGGTTGTGTGATACTCTCTGGCTCACAGCCTCCAACACCCAGGCCATTGTTTGGATGCTCAGAGATGGGCTTTGCTCAGTGCTTTTGGTCATCTCTGGGAAAGCTAATTCCATGTCTCTGTTTTCAGTGTCTCTTCTGTTCCACCTTGCCTTCTGCACATATTCTGATTAGAAAGCTGGTTTGGATAAAATAAAATTGTAGTGGCTACTGACTTTAGTTTTACCCCCCTTGCTACTCTATTTTGTGCAAAGGGAACTTGCTACTATGTTTTCTATTTTTCCCATGACCAATAGTCACAGTCCCTCCCTTACTTAAGTTTTCTAAATGAAATCTGTTGGATGGACCCTTCAGAGACCACTCATATAATGCATTTGGTGAAATCTATACTCAGCTAGAGATATTTGATTTGGTTGGCAGATATTTTTTCATAGGCCTTGGTATGGGGTTTTCACCATTCTCAAATTTCATTATAGTTGGAGTTCCTTTCTCTATCTTGATTCTGTTTATTCATTTTGAGGGGTTCAGTAAGGTAAGTATGTTTCAATAGTGTTGTAGATTTTAAATACCCAGATTTATTCATGTACTTGTCCATAATTCTCCTGATTCACCAAGTTCTTAATAATGTTCACCATATACCTGGTTAATTTTTTCAAGTACTGAATGTAGTTTTCCAAATAATGTAAAATATCAAGAGTACTATATTGTCAGTCTTTCTCTCCTCCTTTACCTTGGTGTCTTTGTTTCCTAAAGGTTGTTGGGAGCAAAATACTAGAAATGGATTGGCTTTTAATGGGAATTTATTAGGTTAAAAGGTTACAATTCTGAGGCTGTGAAAATGTCCAAATCAAGGCATCATCAGAGATGCCATCTCACCTAAGGTCAGCTGCTGGCGAACTAGAACGCCTGCCACATGGCAAGACAAAACGGCAGCTGGTCTCTGCCGAGGTCTCTGCTTTTCCCTCCTGGCTTGCTTTCTTCCTGAGCTTAGCTGTGGGCAATCAGGCTTATGGCTTGTCTCTTTCCTCTCCTCTAGACCTTATCTTTCAGCCTCTGTGCTCTGCTGTTTCCAGCCTATTTGGGTATCTCTGTCTCTGCCTCTTTTCTCTGTGTGTCTTTGCTTCCAGTCATCCATTTATAAAGGACTCCAGCAAGGGTGCCAAGACCTATCCTGGGTCATGCCTCACTGAAGCAATCCAACCAAAGAGTCCCATACCCAGAGGAATAGATTAGCTCCAAGAACATGATCCCTTCTGGGATCCACAGAAAGCCCCAAACTGTCACATCCAGTGTGGTGATTTGAAGCTGTTTGTACCCCCATAAAGACATGTTCTTAAATTTAATCCATCCCTGTGGTTAGGGACACATTGTGAGTAGGACATTTTGTTCAGGTTACTTCAGTTAAGTTGTGACCAACCTCATTCAGGGTGGGCCTTAATCCTCTTACTGGAGTCCTTTGTAAGAGAATGAAATTCAGACAAAGAGAGAAAGCCATAGAAGCAAGAAGCTGAAATCAATGAAACCCAGAAGAGAAGGGAGAGACCAGCAGACACTGCCATGTGCCTTGCCATGTGGCAGTGGAGCTGAGGATTGCTGGCAGCCATTCTTTAGGAAGAAAGCATTGCCTTGATGATGCCTTGATTTAGACATTTTCTTGACCTGAAACTGTAAGCTAATAAACTCGCATTGCTTAAGCCTGACCCAATTCATGGTATCAGCTTGGGGCAGCCTAGGAAACTAAAATACCCAGAAAGAACACAATGCTTCAGCTCATGGTTGGGATTATTTTGTAGGAGAAAACCACCCATGTATCTAAAGAGAACAAAAAATGAAGTAGAAAGCAGTAAAGGAATGTCTCTCTTAAGGACTATCTCTTATCAATACCTTGTTCCCCATGGTCTAGAGCATATCAATCCACTTTATTGAATAATTTCAGAGCAAATTAAGAACTATAGTATACCAAGTGTTTGTTCAAGCCACTGGGAAAAAGCAGAAAGAGGTCAAGTGATTTCCAATGGCTGCTTCATAAACAATGTGGTACCTAGATTGATATTTTAAATTTTAAACTTGAGTATTTGCAACCTATTTACAAAATTTATAATGGTCTAGTAGAGGGAGAAAAGAATGACACTTTTCACTTTGAAGTTATTAATGCCTTTCCAAACATATAAATGTCTAATATTTATTTTAGTTTGGGTTTAATAACCTTCACAGAATTTAGGTTTTAAAGAAATTTTGTTAGAATCTAGAAATAAAGCTAAGTTGAGTTCTAAATATTGAATGCAAAGAGTTTTGATTTTCATGAGTCTGATAAGTCACTAACTTACCAATTTACTCTAAATACAGATAATTTTCATGGTTCCAAAAATTGTACTATAAATGCAACCATTACAATAAATTTATAACTGAGCTCCTTTGGAAGCTCGAGGTTAATTAATTTCACCATGCTTCTCGACGCTATCATCTTTGGCTGCCATCCAAAATGTATCTATTTTCTCACATAGTCTAAACTTTGCACTGACCTGTCCTTTTCTTCCCAGCCCACTCTCTTGCTACTGTCTCCTTTTCCAAACTTTTCCACTGTGGCCTGTGGAACTCTGTTTCCTAACAAATTCCCTTGAATCTTGTTTATATATTTAATTCAGAAAATCACTTAGCCTGTAACTGGTGTCTTACCTTGACTTCCTCTGTCCCTAGTGAATCCTAAATACTGAATTTAAGTGTTTTAACAGCCTTACATTAATAAAATAATGTCTCTAATAAAAAGTCTCCAGGAACTACACAATACTTTCCACATTCCATGGCATGTACCATGCTTATTTTATATCCTCTTAAATTTTATCATTTTGCATGAATTCTATTCTAAAATCATTTAAGAACAACTGCTCTTCTTCAAAGAAGCTGACTTTTCCTGCCATTGTTTGTTTGTTAACACTGTTTCCTTACTTTAGAAAATAGTGCTCCACTTTCCTTACTTTTGAAATCCTAACATTATTTATGATCCAGCTAAAATTGTACCTTCCTCAAGAAGCCTTCTCAGATACAAGCAATTTGAACTGCACATTCTTTCTATTGTACTTTATTGTACTTCATACTGTAGAACATAATTTATCTTGTATTTTATTTGATATGTGACTGTATTTGTTTTCCATCTGATTGCAAGAATTTTAAGAACAAGAACTCTACTCAATTCATCTTTGAGCCCTTGGAATTCTAATTCAGAACTTTGATCACAGCAGGCATCTTTGACAAGGATATTTTGCTGGTAGGGAAGAGAGAAGCACTGAAAAGCACTAAACAAGAAGGTTATTATAAGGATAACTAGTGAAATCTCACAGAAATCTAAATATAGGCACAAAGTATGTACAAGACTCTTGGGATCTAGAACTGGGAAGACATTAGAAACAAAGAATTTTGTTTCTCTCTCTCTCTTTTTCTCTCTCTTTCTCTTCCCCCACCCCCCAACCAGGAATGCATGGCCTCTCTCATTTCTGTCTTATGTTCTCTCTGTCAAACCAGCTTCCTCTAAATTTGTTAGCCAAATGCCCATACTGTTCTAACATAGACCGTACGTGACCTTGTATCTTTCAGCTTTCATCACTATCTAGCAACTTCTTCTCTAGCCTCTTAGTTAAAATTTCAAGAGAAATTTTTAGAGTTCACATTTTTGAACCAAGCTATAACTTATTGTAGGTTACTGGGCAGACTAAGTGTTGGTTACTCTTGAGCTAGGTGTTTACCTTAGTCTAAAGAGTTGTTCAAGGAAGGGTAGGGGGTGACAGGACAAAAGGTCCAAAACATGACCATTGGTGTCATAGGGCCTACTGAAGGGACAATTCCTCCAAGACTCTGGAAAATGTTTAGCTTAGTAGGTCTTTTACAAATATATATTGATTGAATTGATCTAAAACCTAATATGAACAAAATTTGGTTCAACTCTTACCACAGTAATTACTTTATTTCCTCAAACAGTATGCTTAGAATAAGATACTTCATTAAGTACTTATCCATTCACAGCTAATTACACT
The DNA here is from genome assembly GCA_029593785.1 of Cabassous unicinctus. Classification (NCBI taxonomy): domain Eukaryota; kingdom Metazoa; phylum Chordata; class Mammalia; order Cingulata; family Chlamyphoridae; genus Cabassous; species Cabassous unicinctus. Next base: position 22,539 of record JAQZBX010026861.1, read on the forward strand.
AAATAATCATTTTCTATTTATAAAATCAATTTGTTCATACAGTTTTTTATTGCATGCTAAATACATCTAGATTTGTGAAGGACACTTCTTCAAAGTGGTGCATAATTTGAAATTTTAAGTTCTAGATTTTGAGAATACAATTTTTGTCTGAAATTTCTTTCTGAAGAATGTTGGGAAAATAAGAACACAAAAAGAAGATCTTTCTGGTCTTTCTACTGGTTGCCATTATCTGGGTGCTATTTAATTTATTGCATTATGCCTAGATTTAGAGAAGTACCATGATATTTTCACATCCAGAGAAGCTTTGTTGTCAGGTCTGGAGGAATTAAAATAATAATGCTTATGTCTCCAAAGGTGGTGTGAAGATTAGATGAGATAATGTTTGCCTGGGATTAGGATGTATTCAACAAATGGCATTATTTTTATTTCAAACACATAGCTATCAGATCCTTAAACTACCACTTTCTTCATTTTGCTCCCTTAGTTTTAAATCAAATTGAAGTTTCTCAGCCAACTTTCGAGACCCTCTTCCTGTTTCCATATTTTCTAACTTATCTCTTGCTATTCTCTAACCTCTCCACTTAAGTCATATCATCTCTGTCATATCCTTCCAAGACATGGCAGTCCACCTCTGTGCCTTTATTTGTTTCTCTTCCCCCTCTTAGAATGTTCTGCACTCTCCTCTTAACTTTGATAAATTCTACACCTATTCAAAGGCCAGTTCAAATCCTACCATTTTCACAAAAGATAGTCCAGTGTAGAAGAGTGAGTCTAGATTCTGATGTCAGAGGACTTGGGTTTGAATTGTTACCTATAAGCTGTTTGACTTGAAACAAGTTGCATAATATCACTTCACTTGTCTGTGAAGTGGGGTTAATAAACACGTATTATTTCATGTTTATAAAATCTTTTGCATGTACCCCAGTCCACAGGGATATTTCCTTGATTTTTTCCCCCTTAGTCAAACATGTAATGATTTGCTACCTTATTTTAACCAGGTGACTGCTGGTTAGCACTTAGTGAGGCTTGATTCAATTGCAGGGCTTAGTGAAATTGTTCCCATGTTGTGATCAAGTATCCTTAGGGTAGTCCTGATCTTCCCAGAGAGGCAGGATTCTGTTTCATGGCACTCCTCTTGTACAATTGCCATGATCTTCTCTGAGTTTAGTTGGAGGGAAACACGAGGAGGAAAGAAAGCAAAAGGGGCCTTTGCTCCCACAGTAGCATGAATTATTTGCCTGGGTAATTAGGGTCTAAATGCTGTCATTACAGAGATTAAAGGCTGCTATAACACTTGCTGAGGCTCCCTCCCAGTTTAGGTACCAGCTGCCTCCTGAGTAGTGAGGCAAGCTGCTCAAGATAATGGTGCTACAGGCTGATAAGTGGCTTCCGAGTGAGGGTAGGCTACTTGATTTAAATAATAGCAACTGAAACAAAGACTATTTAGACTGCAGGGAACACCATAAAAGTGAACACATTATTGTGGGCATAAAATTTTGATCTTTATCACAGTGCTGTTATTCTGTTATGTTTAGTGCTTCTTTCATAGGAATAAAGAGTATCGTTTGTTTGTTTGTTTGTTTGTTTTCTTTCTTTTTCTTGTAGTGAGCTGAATTGAATACTGAATGCTTTATATCTCATTTTCTTAAGGAAATTCTGGCTTCTAATATGTGTGTCCTAATAAAAACTTTACCATCTATTGGTGACTTCTTTATGTTGTGGCCAGGTGTCCCAGAGATATGACTAGGCATCGACTTCATTACCTTCTCTGGCCACCTCACTGTGTTGGCTATGATGCATGGAAGGCAGACAGGCACTGTGCTTAAGGGCATGGACTCTGGTCAGCTATCAGTGCCACCACTTACCAGGTGTGACCTTAAGCCTGGCACCTAGCCTCTCTGCATCCGAGCTTTTCACTCTGTAACCCCTGGTATGGTTCCTAAGAGAATTGAATGAGTTAATATATGAGCACTATATAGAAAAATGCCTAGCAGATAACAAATACTCAATAATTATTGTTTTTGATATTTCTGTTGAGTACATAGAGCACTTGGTTTTTAATCCATATAAGAACACTTTAAGAAGTAGGCTTATCATAATTTAATAGACTTGGAAATTCAGGTATAGCCAAGATTAAGAAACTTGCACAAAGACATGACTAGTAAATGGCAGAGTTAGAATTCAAATTCAATCCTGACTCCAATCTGCTTCTTTAACCACTGTGCTCTATTTCCTGTGGTCTGTTTACAAATATTTCTTGACTGTGTAGTATGTATTAGGTTCATTTGAACATTTAGTAGTAACATTTACGACACCCTCTCCAACTAAGGTGTAAGAAGTCCACATCTTTTACTTCTCTTCTTCATTGAATGTGTGCAGTGGTACTGCATTTAAAATTGACATTTGCGAATTCTTTTTGATGTACTTAAAGTATTGATTCCAGAGAAGTCACTTCATAATGCCACATCCTCCTTCACATATTTCCACCTCTGAGTTCCCTGGAGATAATGGGCAGTGAGTAATATGGAAGAAAACCTGGCTCAATAATCAGGTTGTGGCTTCCCTTGACCCTCCCCCACTCACTGTGGCTCCTCTTCCAGTTCTTATTTGTAGTAATTGCTCATTTCCATCATATCTGCACTCATACCTCTGTCCAACTAATAATATCAAGTAGACAAAAGGGCACCAGAATATGAAACTATTTGTACTGAAGATTTAGTTGAGTAAATATGGAATCTTTCTAGAGCTAAGCATTTCCAAATTTTGAAGTCCAGAACATACTATGTGAGTGTGGTGATTTGAAGCTGTATGTACCCTAGAAAAACATGTTCTTAAATCTAATCGATTCCTGTGTGTGTGAACCCATTGCAAGTAGGACCTTTTGATGAGGCTGCTTCAGTTAAGGTGTGACCCATTTCAATTAGGATGGATCTTAATCCTATTATTGGAGTCTTTTATAAACAAAATTAATTCAGATGTGAAAAAAAGAGAAACCCACAGGGAATAAGTAGCTGAAATCAATGAAACCCAGAAGAGAAGGGAGAGACCAGGAGTTGCTGCCACATGACTTGCCATGTGACGTAGGAACCGAGGATTGCCACCAGCCATAGTCTTCAGGGAGAAAGCATGGCCTTGATAATGACTTGATTTGGACTTTTTCCCAGCCTCAAACCATGAGCGAACAAATCCCCATTGTTTAAGCCAAACCATTTCAAGGTATTTGCTTACACAGCCTAGGAAACAAAAACAGTGAGATCCGGAGATAAAACTGCCCTGTGCTTACTGCTGAAGACTTGGTATGCAAGTGGGTTCAGACACTCCTTCACACTATAGCAAAAGTTCCAGCACAGGCCACTGAAATCTTTTAAAAATCTATTTTTTTTTGAACCCGGGACCTGTAAATGCAAAGCAGGCACTCAGCCACTGAGCTACACCTGCTCCCCTCCACTGAACTCTTGAGTAGATGGGTGGCAAGAGTGCATCCTAGGTAAAAGCCTTGATTTCTGCTGCAGCTCTGGAATTACCATATTTCACCTACTGAAGGCCCACAGCACAATGACATCATTTGGAATGAGAACAAGGCAGTCACTTGAATGCTATACTTCTTATTTTCCCTTCTAAAGTTTATCTTTGTAACATATAGGTGGTTTCCTAAATATTTTTTGAATGATACCCTGTTAGCTGACCCAACTTTTAAACTCTAATGAATTCATATTAACCAAAGATGTATTTTGAATACTGAAGTGATGAAAAAATTTAGAAAAATCATTTCATAAAAAATTATGACAAATGTTCTCAGCCAGAGAAAAATTTGGATTTTAAATATATGGTTACTAGGAAATAGTTCATTTTCCTGGTGATAATCCATGAGCACATAGTTAAGAACATAAGATTAATTTTGGAGCCATCCTTTGAATGTAAAATGCTCTATTTCAAAAGCCTTATCTTTTCTTCCCCTAAGTTATAACAAAATTTTGCATTAAGTAATGGAATTGTAAAATGGTTGTAACAAGGACTCTGTATTTTTTTTAAAGAGGAAGGAAAAAGCAAAATTTGTTTAGAAGATAAATTCTTGGGGCATCTCCATTTTGATTCTGTAATGTTAGGTGATTCTGACACAAGTGATCTGGGGGTTAATTTTAGAGAAAACTGGATTAGAGAGCATATTACATACTTTAAAGCTACTCAATAAATATTTGTCTTGTAGTGTGATTCTGGTGGTATGACCCTGAACCTCCATTGTAACAATGATAATGATAAATAATAATAAAGAGATCCAGTCAACAAATATTTATTGTCTACTCTTTTCCAGGCATTGGTCTAGGAAAGAAGAGAACAGTGAAGAAAAGGGCAAAGTCCTTGTTCTCAAGGATGGGAGTGACAGAAAATAAAGAAATAAATCAATATATAATATGTCAGAGGCTAACAGATGCTTTGAAGAAAAATAAAGCGGGGCAAAGATGATGGAAATGGGGCAAGCAGGGAGGGAAATAATGCTTGTTGAGTACACTTTATTTGTCAGTTGTTTTTTGTTTGTTTTTTAAGATTTATTTTATTTATTTCTCTCCCTTCCTCGTTGTTTGTGTTTGCTGTCTGTTCTCTGTTGGTCATTTTTTTAGGAGGAACTGGGAACCGAACCTGGGACCTCCCATGTGGGAGGGAGGCACCAGTCCCTTGAGCCACCTCCACTCCCTGTTTTTTTTTTCTTTTTTTTCTTGTTAATCCTCAGAACAACTCAGAAAATAAGAGTATATTATTCTTAGTTTATAGATGCCAAAACTAAGGCCCATGAAGCTTAACTGCTTTGCTCACGGTCTCAGAGATAACTATTTGAGTGAGCACTCAAATCCATGTCTTGTTGACTATGCTCTGCCATGCTGTTCTTCATGTCTCCTCCCCTGGGTATCTAATGATTTTTACTGGCACTGTTCAATGTGTGTATACAAAATGTATTTCCAGTCACACAATTATTTAATCTTCCCAATAATTTTAATGAAATAGGTAACATTGTCAGACTGATTTTACAGAGGAGAAAACGGAGATTCAGAGAGGTTAAATGATTTCCCCAAGTTAGAATGTGGTGTGTCCACAAGCCTTTGACTCTAAACCTTATGTCCTTTCTGCAAGCTAGAGGCCAAGCTATAGGTGATACAGCTTGGAGTTTAGGATCATAACCGCTGAAGCTGAATTACCTGCATTTGAATCCCAGTTCCACTACCTAGAAGAGATTTGACCTTAGGTGTTTAAATTCTCTAAGTCTCAGTTTTCTTCTCTGTAAAATGGGGACAATAATAGTATTTAACTTATTATGAGGATAAAATGAGTCAACACATCTAAAGCACTGAGAAAAGTGCCTGCTACATAATCAGTACAATATAAAAGTCAACTATTAATGTAATGTTGGGCAGGTGAAAGTAACCTATAATTAAAAAGTCTTATTGCTAGCCTATAATTAAGTGTTAATTGATGTGGTTTTGACAATAATTGCAGCAGAAGTTCAAAGAAGAGCATGACCACTGTGGTAGAGAGTTCAAAGAAGACCACTTTTCATAGATTTGTTTCCAAAGTGTTTATCTGATAATATTAACTATCCCCTCTACAAGAGCAAACACTTCCACTTTTTAAAATACACCAATGGTTTTCCATGGCTGTCAAAATAAAGGTAATTTTTTATCAACTTGCATATGTAATTTTAAAAATGTGGATCTCTTTGAATTAATATTTGTGGGCATCCAGTTTTCTTTTGTACCATTTAAAAAAATTCTTTTCCCACTTTGCAAAAGGAAGGGTTTAGTCTCAGCTTTTCTGAGCTCTTACTATGGAACATTGTCCTAAGATACATAGAACTCCAGAGTAACATCCAATGGAAAATTCCAAGTCCCTTGAAAATAAAGCAAAGAGAGTTTAGTTAAGTCACATTGAAGGGAGCAGTGTATTGTTTCAGCAAGTTTATAAACTCAATAATCCTTGGCCAGGCTATATTTTCATGATTATTTGATTATTGTCTAACTTTCCCACTATGTACATTGGTTTCTTTACCTACTTGCCTACTTACTAGATTTGAGAAGTGAGAAGGTTTTATTAGAATGCTTATAGAAATGTGATTTTTTTCCTAAAGAAAAAAAAAGTGCAGACTTTTTCTGACTAAAGGTAAATGTGAGCTGCCTG
>JAQZBX010026862.1:0-28823 GCA_029593785.1 Cabassous unicinctus
GTCTAGCCCTCCTGCCCCAGACTGTGAGCACCCTGAGTGCAGAGGAAGGTACAGGCACCTTTGCACCCTGGGGCTGTCAATACCCCAGTGGTGTTGGAGGGGGTGAGCGGATGCAGGGCTCAGTCATTTCCTATCTCCACTCCCTATAGCCGGATTGGACTTGGGGCTCCCTAATCGTGATAAATGTGTGTTGAATGCATGATTATCAGTTTCCCTCTGAGCCCTGGGCAGTGGGAGGTCCCTCCTCTTGCCTGGAGGTGTGGGGACCGTCAGGACGACTCCTCCCCTGTCCGCCTTCTCCAAATATTCTTAAAATGCTTTCAATTGGGGAAATGAGAGTTTAGATCAAGGGTCAGCAAACTTTTTCTGTAAAGGACCAGAGAGTAAATAGTTTATGCTGTGAGGGCATACGGTCTCTGACTCAACTACTCTGCTGTTGTAGCTCACAGGGAGCCACAGACAATACGGAAGTGAATGGGCGTGGCTGTGTGCTAATAACCCACTTTATTTTTGGACATTGGAATTTGCATTTCATATAGTTTCACGCATCGGGAAATTTCTTCTTTTGATATTTTCCAACCATTTAAAAACCATTCTTAGCTCGTGGCCATACAAAAACAGGCAGCGGCAGGCTGGATTTGGCCCGTTGGTTTCAATAAAATTGTTGATTGTAGATTCTGCATTCTAACCTGATAGTTGAGCGGCCCCCCTCCACCCACCCACCCCTGAGGTTACCAGGACCCTGGGCTACATTCACTGACCCCTATAGGTGCCGGGGAAGCAAGGGGAAGCCTGGGTCCCTTCATGGGTGGGGGCGGGAGTGCGAAGGCTGTGAATCCCAGAGAGCAAGCAGATCAGTAATGTGGTTTCACTTCAGGTCATTTCCTGAAAGTCAGATCCACTTTGCACGTGAGGAGAAGAGCGGAAGCTTCAGAATTCACTCTTGGGGCCTCCAAATTAAAAGCCAAATAGGATGTAGCTTTTTTCTGGGCTGCGTCTTCATCTGTCAAGAGCAGTTATCTTCATTGGCCAATGGTGGGGTCTGTGCTGTCATTCACCCCCACCCAGTCACCCACACTGCTGCCGCGGGGGCACTGCACACCCCAGTGGGGGTAGGTGTCCACAGATGAGCCCAAGATACCACTAGTTATTCAAACTGGGAGGGAGGTGAAGTTGGGGGCCCCAGTGGAAGCACTTGCCCAGCCGGGTCTTTAGAGAACCTGCTGCTTCTGGCCCCAACCCCAGCCAGAGCCTTGCCCCTGGGGGTGGAGCAGAGGCCTGAGCCAGATCCCCAGAGGGTCTCTCTGGGGAAAGGGTTGGGCTATAGAGGCCCAGCTACCTCGGGAGGAGAGTGGCACAGACTGCTGCCCAGAAATCACCAGCTCCAGCCCTTGGGGGAGAGGTGGGAAGGGAGAGGAGCCAGAGAAGGGCTTCTGAGCTACACAGTGGGGTTCCAGAACTGATTGGGACCTTTACTTGCTCTGGGACCTTGGGCCAGTTGCTTGACCTCTCTGAGTTTCAGCTTCCTCAACTTGGGAAGAGTATTACCAGCCTTGTCCCCCACCCCCACCCCAGGATGGTACAAGAAGGCTCAAAAGAAGCCATGTAGGCCCCAAAGTGGCATTCCACTCAAGGGAATGCGCCAGGGTCGCTGTGTCCTGGAGGAGGCCCTGGGAGCAATGGGCTCTGCAGCAGGTCCTTCGAGTTGGTGGGGCCTTGTTCCCTTCTTGCTGTCCCCCCACAGCTGTTTGGGGGAGGAGGCTTGGAAGCTGTGTGGTGCTGTTTCTTTGTCCCCCTCACAACTCAGCACTCTCAGACAGACTGTGATTGTTAGGAAAAGATGATTTGTGATCAGAAGACTTGAGTAAAGACTCGCCTCCTAACCAGATGTGTGAGCTCTGGTAAATCACATCACTTCTCTGAGCCTTGGGAGTCTCATCTGTAAAATGGGGATAACGGTATCTCCTTGGGCTTTTGGTGACAAGTTGTCTTAGGAATGGGAAAGTATTTCGTAAATGTAATGGGCATAAGGATACATCTTTATGTACTTCCCCCCAAGTCAGTCACAGTCTCATCCAGTCCTTCAGCAGGGGGCATGGGCTCTGCAGACACCTCATCCCCTCTTATTTGTCAATTCCACAGCCTGTCCTAGGCTAGCATGACTCCATCTACTGGCGGATGGGGCTCTCAAACCAGCCCTGGCCCTCATTCTCTGTGGCTGAGTCAGCCAGGACGAGGCTCTCCTGGCTCAGTGGCCCTGGCCCATCACCTCTGCCCTCACCCCGAGTCATCCAAGGCCTCGAACTTGATCTCTCTAACTTGCTGTCTGAAAGCCAATCTTCTCACTGTCCCAAGAGCTACTGAAGGTGGGTCGGGGAGGAGGCAGCCTCTGTCCCACTTTCTCCCAAGCCTCTTGCAAATGGGTACCTGCAAAAAATTTCAATGTTGTTTGAAAAATTACATGAGCAAAACATGCTCCTTAGAAAACATTTAAATATAGGAATATAGAGAAAAAAAAAAAAAGAAAGAAATGCCCTCAGCCTCCCCTCTTTCCCCATCTGCCCACACGCTTTTGATGCTGTCTGGATCTGCGTCTACTTGGAGCCCACCCAGCTCAGCTTCATTCCCAGGTCATGAGCAGCCAGGGGCAGTGAGGGAGCCTCTTTGTCTCTGGACCTCCTAGCACCATGCCCTGTATACAGTAGATGCTCAATAAATGCTCCCCAGTTGACCAAATGAAACACATCTCCTGGGACTTTAGTACAATCCTGTTGGGAGCAGGAGGCCTGGACTTGCCTTGCTCTTGAGAGGCCAGCAGGATTTGGATGCAATTAGGGGTCCAGAAATTAAGATTTGGGGTGGGATGACTCAATATCAGCAAAATAATGATCCTTTTATTAACAAGATGAACATGGAGACTCTTAGGCTCTGTTTCCCTACCATGGCGTGGAAAGTGGTATGTTTTCCCTTTCGAACGGAGTTTTTTTCATTCATGCCTGTCTGTGGTGAATACTCGCTGAATCCCTACTACATGCCAGCCTCCCGGCCCAGCATTAGAGAAGGAAGGGCATCCAACTGAAGGAAGCATGGCCTTGCAGCTGTTTAAAAAAAGGACATTTACCTGGAGGAAAAAGAATGCTGAGTGGGGGTGGGGGTGGAGGAGAGGGAAGGAGGCTGCTGGCTCTTCCATGTAGGGAGAGCAGTGTGGCCTGAGCCCGGGCGGGGGCCCTGGACCCTCCCAAGCCCACCTCCCGCTCCCTCTGCTACCTGCAGAAGTTGCCCCAGCATGGGGGGAGGGCCGGTCAGGAGTCCCTTGGCATCCAGCTCCCGAGACTCAGTGATGCTTGGAGGTGGGGAAGGGGGAAGAGACCAGTTTGATCTGAGTTGGCCCCTCTGGGCCTGGAGGTAGGCGGGGAGGAGAGGGAATGTAGTTCAGGGAGAAAAATTAAAAAAAAAAAACCTTTGTGGCTGAGAGCGTTCAACTGGAACAGCTAAACTGACTGGGCCCAAAGCCAGGAGGCAGGGCCACAGGCGGCTCCCAGGCTGGGGCTCCCAGCACCAGCGACCCCTTTGTGCCCCCAGGAAGGCACCTGGGGACTGCTGCTCTCTCCCCAGGCCAGCCTCCAGAGTTCCACCTAGTCCTCGATTCCTCCTTAGTCTGGGGTCTCAAGAGGGGAAGTGTCTAGGCCCAGGGACTTTCCGAATGGGAACAGAAGGGAGCTCTCACTATGCCCCAGCCAGGCCGCAATTCCTTCCTCCGCCAACCCCTACCAGGCAGCCCCATCTCAGTTCAATTCCAGTGTGGGGCACCAAGGATACAGAAACAATAAAGCTCTCGTGGAGTTCAGCAGGGCACAAAAGCTGCCTTAAGACAGTGTGATTAGCGCCACAGCAGAGGCATCTACAGGGTTCTGTGCCAGCTCAGAGGCCAGAACAGTTCTGTTTACCTGGAACCAGAAAGAAGAGGGCAGTTTGATCAGGGTCTTGATGGTTGAGTAGGAGTTTGCCAGGCAGAGAAGTGGTGGGAGGGCATTCTAGGCAGAGGCAAAGCATGAGCAAAGTACGCAGGGGTGACGAGAGCTGTATCTGAGCAACTGTGAAGCTACTGTGCAGGAGTGGAAACACAATGTCTGTGTTTGAATTCCAGTTCCACTCTCTAGCTGTGTCCCTTTGGGAAGTTTGCTTAACTTCTCTCTGCCTCCAGTCTCTGGCCTGTTAAAGCATGTTAATAACAGTGTTTGAGATGTGACTGCTCTATTAGTACGAGTCCCTGAATCTCTCCAATGGGCAGAGTCTCCGACAATGCACATCAGGCCCGTAGCTTTAACAAGACATAAACCTTGGTTGTTTTAAGCCACTGAGGTTTGAGAGATGCTTGTTACCACAGCACATAGAGAGCATTCGATAAATGTTAGCTGCTTTTGCTATTATTATTATTATTATTATTGAGGTGGAGAGGAGTGGCAACAGAAGAGGCTGGAAAGAGAAGTAAAAGCCTGTTTGTGAAGGGCTCAGAAACTTGGGGCTAATCCTGAAAGCAATAGGGAAATCTCAAAGATTTTTTAAGCAGAAGAATGACATGCTTTACAAACAGTTTACTTCAGGACATGGCAAACAGCAGGCACTTAATAAATATGCCTTGAGTGAATGAATGAAGAGAGCATGGAGGAAGAGGGACCACTCAAGAGGCAACTTCAGTGGCCCAGGTATCCCGTGCACGGTGAGGGCTGGTATCAGAGCGGGAGTTGGGTGGGACCCCCAGCCAGGCCCCAGGCTCCCTGCCCGCCCCCAGCCTCCCGGGCAGGCGCCTTCACCGGCACTGCTGCTGTGTGCGGCCCACGGGGCCGCTTCATAACTCACAGTGTTTATGATGAAGCGGAGCGGTTGTTTGGGAAGACAGCCACTCTGATACCCAGCAGCCCCCAGGGCCATTCCCGATGTTTCTCCTCCACCATCCACTGCTTAACATGCCAGCTCTCTCTCCCACACCCTGCTCCCCACACCCCCTGTGGCACTGAACTCTCCCTATTCGCGCACACACGCGCACACGTGCACGCCACTCCGCCTGCGTCTCCAGCGCTGCAGCCGAGAGGAAATTTATTGCAGCCCCATACTGCTATGGGCAAATACTAATAAAATGCTGTTTTGCTGCAATTTGTTTAATTGGCCACAAAAGAGACCTCTCGAGCATGTGCAGGCTCTGCCCCGCGCCCGCCTGCCTGCCCGGCTCACAGATGCTCTCTTCTGCTGGGCCTTGTCCCCCTGCCTGTGACCACCAAGAATGGGATGATGGGGAGAAGGGCACAGGAGGGGAGGAAAAGAGGGGGCACAGTAGACTGCTGGGCTGCAGAGGGCAGGCTGAGCACTCCTCCATGTAATCTCGCAGCACTTTCCTGAGTCCAGCCACCTCTGAACCTCAGGATCCTTGTGGCCAGCCAGACTGCCTGGGTGCTAATCTGTCACTTCCTCTTCTTAGTTGAGTGACCTCAGGCAAGCTCTGGAGCCTTTCTGTGTTCCAATCGACTGTAAAATGGGGATGATGATAACAGGCTTGTGAATACTAAGTGAACTAATAGATGTAAAACACTCAGAGCAATGCCTGGCCCATAGCAAGCACAAAATCCATGTGAAGAACTCGCACTGCTTGCGTTCTAATCCCAGCCCTGCCACTTACCAGCTGTGTGACCCAAGGCAAGTTATTTAACCGCTTTGTGCCTCTGTTTTCCCATCCATGAAATGGGAGAGTAGTTGCATCTACCTCACACGGTTGTGTGAAGATCAAGTGAGTTAATTAATCTAAAGGTATTAGAATAGCGTCTGGCATATAGAAGTAAAGGCTGTTGTTCCTAGTGGCAGTACAATGAGCTAAGCGCTCTGGGTGAGTGTTTGGGAAGCCTTTGTGCCCCCGTGGTTCTTAACTGAGATTAGCTGTCGGGCAGGAATGAGTTCCCAGAGACGGGAATTCCCAATGGGTAAAAAGCTCAGGCCAGTTCCCAGTGTTTTAGGCCAGCTGGCGTGGCTGGCAGGGTGTGGAAGACCCTCGCTAGGTGTCTTTTTGGGGTGACTCCACTATAGCTTTCCAGGCAGATCTCTGGGGCTGGGCTGCTGCTCGTGGGGTCAGCTCAGCCTCCCAGCTGCTCCCCTCTTGGCCCCTGGCACCCACACTCCGGGGCTGGGCACCTTGCCACTAGCCAGATGGCACCAGCAGAGGCTGGGGTGTGGGAGGGGAGGTGTTGGGTTGGGTTAGGCCAGGCTGCGGGAGGTAGGCACGGGGGTCTTGGGACAGATGGGCCTGTGTCTCTCCAAAGCACAGGATGCCTGGGGCAGCATGGGGGCAGCCCCTTTCTCATGACAAAGCTGGGCTTTAAGATTTCCTCACATGGTGAGTGGGGGAGAATGCAGGATGGGAAGTCAGAAGACCCCAGGCAGGTCCCTTCACTGGGTCTGCTCCTCATCTGAAAAAGAGAGGGTGGCACTAGATGATTTATCTGATAATCCAGGTGAAATGGTCAGCTCAATGCCTGACGCACAGTGAGTCCCTAAAGCCTGTGTTATTGTTGTCATTATTTCACAGCAGCGCGGAGATTGAGAATGTGGGCTCAGGAGTTATCCTGACAGTTTGTATCTTGACTCTACCACTTACCAGCTGTGTGGCCTTGGACAAGTGACTTAACCTCTCTGTACCTCATTTTTCTCATCTGTAAATGGACTAATGATAAAAGGCGCCTCAGAGGGTCATTGTGAGGATGAAACAAGATAAAACTGTAAAGCACTTGGAATAGTGAGTACCAAAAAGTTAAGAGTCAATAAATGTTAGTTATTATCCCCATTTTAGAGTGAGAGAAGCAAAGCAACCTGCCTGCCAGAATTCAATCCCAGGTGGATCTGGCTTTAAGGCCATGCATAACTGCTGTGCTGACTCCTGAACCATGTGGCACACCCAGTGGTCAGGGGAAAAGGTTTCTTCAAGAGGGCCGAGTTTTCTTTGGACGAAGGTTCCTGAACCAGTGGAGTCAAGGTCAACAGAAACACACAGAACAGGCACATGTGTGCGTGTGCGTGCCTGTGTGGATGTGCACTCGGACCGCATCTTGTGGGCACCAGCCAACCAGCTCCCAAGAGCCCTGTTAAGGGGAAAAGAGGATTAGACACTGGGGCATCAGGCCACAGTGGCTAAGATGCTGCCAGACTGCCACTTAAGTGTTCGTGAGACCTTAAGCAGGTGGCTTCATCGGCAAAATGAGGTTAAAAATAGTACCTACCTAGCAGGGCATACAGTAAGGGTCCAATAAATGTCAGTTTTTATTATCATTGTCATTAAGTTGCCTAATTACTCCCCTCCCAGCCCTCGTGGACCCTGCCCCATGCACACTCAGTGCCCTCTGAGTTTCCCCAAACCTACAGCAACTGAGCCCCACTGTGCTGGCCGGCCAAGGTCACCCCAACAACAGGCACAGTGACTGGTGTGCCCATGCATACGCAGGGTCCATGCTACCTCAGCCGCCACCCCCGGATGAGGCTGGGGAGCCGGGCAGTCCCTGGCCCACCCTCTGAGGCCATGGGCCATGCAGGCCCATCTAGGACAGTGCCGTTTTTAGGGTCTCAGCCCCACCCTGAGCCCTGCCCTGGGGAAGAGTCCTCCATGCTACAGCCCGGGCCAGATGCTCTGTGCTCCCTTCCCTCCCCTCCCCACCAGACTCTTCCCACCTCCCTGCCTCTGACTGCCCCCCTCTCCAGTTTCAGCACAATCTCCCTCAAGCAGGGCTCCAGATCCTGGGTCCCCAGCCAGGAGCCTTTCCCACACTCCCTGGGGCAGCTCACTGAAGTGTGAACACCCACTCTGGCCTTTCAAGGCCCTTCTTAAGGTGAAGACCTGTACAGAAGACTCCAGAGTCCTGAGTGAAGCCAGAGCTAGGAAAGTTCAAGAAGGAAGAGAGGAAGAGACAATGTCAGCCTGGGCCTGGGTCTGAACCAATTCGTCCTGCCCCCAGCCATGAAGGTGCCCAGGTCCTGTTTGCCCTCTTCCAATCTCAAGGGTTAACGTGGGAGGGGAGCGCCTACCCTCCCTGCCCTCCTGAGGCTGGCGCAGCCAGCTGTGGCAAGCAACAGCTGGATACACACACCAGGATGCATGGTCTCACGCCCTCTGCCAGGGCCCGGCGGTCAGGGGAGAGGGAGGGCCTGGGCCCGGGCAGCTGCCAGGGAGGACGGTCGGGGTTTGGAGAGGCTCTCCGGAGGGGCATGGGTGGGAAGGAGCAGAGGCCTGCTGTGCACTCGGCCAGCCCAGATCTCCTCCTCCAGAGAGCCCTCCTTGACTTGAAACCAGACATCCCCACCCTGACTCTGCCAAACTCTGTGCAGGGTGACTCTGGGGTCTCTGTAGGGGCAGCCCCATTCCTGAGCCTCTCCCCCACTCTCCATTTCTGAGCAGTGGGCTGCAGTGTGGCAGTGGGAGGGTGGTAGGACAGGATAGGGCAGTGAGGTCCCAGGCATGGGTGGGGGGGGATAACTCTTAATCACCCAGGGAGCCCTCCTGAGGCCAGGGGGTAGATGCCATGACCTGTTTCCCATCACCTGGGACCCTCTCCTCGAGTTCCTTTGAGGGGTGACAGGATCCCAGGAAGGCGGGGATGTTGCCAAACACTCGTCCCTTCACTAACGTTCACTGAGAAGCAGCCTCAGGAAGCAGGAGCACAATCCTTGCCTTCATGGAGCTTAGAGTCTAAGGGAAGAAACAGACAGATGCCGTCACAGGCACTTCCCATTCCATGGTTGAAAGGCTCTAACAGGTGTGTGCAAAAGCTCTCAAGGATAAGTGAGTCAGGTGTAGGGGTCAGGAGAGGCTTCCTGGAGGAAGTGACACCCAGCTGAGCCCGGAGGATGGGGAGCTGTCCCATGAAAGGAGCAGGGAGGAGTGTTCCCAACAGAGAGCATGGCACAGCCACGGGCCCAGGGCAGGCCAGGGGGCGTTCTGAGGAAGCCAGAGCTCAGTGTGGCCGGGGCTGGAGGGAGGTCAGGCTGGAGAGGTGAGTGAGGCCCAGATCACATGGGAATTAAGACATTTGGACTTCACATTGAAAGCCTTGGGAGGTCCTGGAGGGTTATTAGCAGGGGAGGGACAATCCCGCATTCCCATTTTAAGATCACTCTGATTGCAGCTGAGAACTGGAGGCAGGGAGGCCAGTTGGGCAGGTTGCAGAAGTCCAGGTCAGCAACCCTGGTGGCCTGATCTAAAAGAAATATTTAAGATGCAGGCTTGATAGGACCTGGCCACGACCAGTTGGTGGGGCCGAGGGAGTCAGGGGTCTGCTTGGGCAAGTCAGTGGCTCTGGTCCCAGTCACCAACGGACGGGGCACCAGGGAATGAGCAGGCTTGACTGATGGGGATGGGGACAGACCTACAGAGTGTGAGGTGCCAACTCCTCCTGCTATCCCTGTCCCCTCTGGGGCCTCCCTGCCCACTGCTCCAAGCATCAGGTCCAAGTTTGTGCATTCACACACTAAACATTTTCTGAACATCCTCAACATGTCAGCTGTGCAGGGAAGACACAGAAATATACAGCCACCTGGTTCTTGCCCTCCAGGCCCTTCCAGTCAGCAGGGGAGGTGGGCCACGTGCCCAAACAGCAGCCACACAAGGTCTGGTCTGTCCAAGTTAGAACTTTATTGCTTTTGACCAAGGGCTGTTTGCAAGGGCAGTAAATGATTAAGGGCCACATGAGTGTGCAGGTGGCAATTGCCTCGGCAGGTCAGAGGAGAGGGAAAGCTCTCCTTGCTGAGGCCTTGGGGGATGGAGAGGGGCAGGGCTGCCAGCAAACTGGGAGCCAGGGGACTGGGTGGCCTTAGCCAAAGGGTTGTATCTCTCTGAGCCTCTGTTTTCTCACCTGTAAAATGGGGACAAGAATAAAGCTCAACCACCCCGCCTCCCATGCTGGTGTGGGATCAAGGAGGTGAATGGACCAAGTTGTCTTTGAGAAAAAGTGCCACCCCTTTGAAAGGAGTTGAGGGCCACTCTGCCCTGGTCATAGGATTTGTTCTGAGGGTAGAGTCTTTGGAATTAGCAGACCAGAGTTGAAATCCTGGTTCTGCCTCTCACTGGCTGGTCAAGTGACATAACCTGTCCAGGCCTCCGTGTCTGTAAAATGGAACCGACACTCCCGCTCACAGGTGAACGAGCTCACTGTCTACGCCTCACGAGCACTCCAAGAGCAAGGGCCATTATCACAGGGGTAGCACCAAATCTCTGGGGCAAGTTCACCCCAATCCCAAGTGCTCCAGGGTGGAGAGGCCTAGACTTAGGGTCTGAGGGGGCCCTTGGCCATTCTTTTTTTTTTTAAATTATGACACAAAACTTCCCATTTTAACTACTTTCATGTGTACAATTCAGTGATATTAATTGCATTCACGACATTGTGCTACAACACCACCATCTATTACTCAATCTTTTCCATCACCCCAAAGAGAAACTCTGTCCCCATTAAGTATTAACTCCCCATTCCCTCCCCTGCTCCACATCCCGCCTCCCCCAGCCCCTGGTAACCCATAATCTACCATGTCCTGGCGATTTTTAACCACAAATCTTCCCAGTCACGCAAGATCCTCATCGTCCCCCCTCCCATCCTGAAGACTCCCCACCGCCCCTGCCCGGGGTGAGGTGTGGGGAGGTGCCAAGTCCCCAGGCTCTCCCCTTCAGCTCCCCAGATAGCGTGCACGGGGACCCCAGCCTGCAGAAACTCCCCAGATAAACAGCGCCTCCCAGATACCAAGGCCCTATCGGCCTGTCATCTTGTTCTCCAAACCACAGGCGCTGGTGATAAAGGGATTGTGTGGGGCTGCATCTGCCAGGGCCCAGGTGGGAGCTTTTGGCAGGTTTGTTTTTTTTCCCTCTTGCTCTTATTAACAACAAATGTTTGGCCCCTTCCGGGACAAATCAGAGCTCTGGAAGCCAGAGGCTTCCAGCTTAGCTTCCCATCTCTCCTTTGCATCTTGCATTGAAAGCCAGGTGGCCATTTGTCCTCCTTGTTGGAATTCCACAAGGAGAGGAAGGCATTGGAGATGGGATTAGGTGGTGGCAGACAGGCAAATTCTCTTTAGGGGCCTGTATGGTTATAAAAGGTTTGAGGGTGGGGGGTGAGCTCTTCCTGCGGGGACACCTTACAGTGTTTATTGAGTACCTCTTAGGTATTAGGCACTGTGTTACCATGCTCATTTGATCCTCTCATTGGCTCTATGGGAAAGGCTTATTTTTCCTTTGTTTCTATTTTACAGTTTAGGCAACTGAGTCTCAGAGAGGTCAGGGGCAAAATTGGTAAGGAACTGGAGCTAAAGGCCAGGTCTGAAGCCTCCAGACCCTGCATCCTTGCCCCCTACACCCTGTTTCCAAAGTCCACTCCTGCATCCAGCCCTTTCTGGGGCACAGAAAGGAAGCAAAATTGACTGCTTTCCTAGGCATAAGATGAAAGTCTGAACTTGAACTGGAAGCTGGCATTGGGCCAGGGTCAGGGTGGTAGGCTGGAAACCCTGGTCTGAAGGAGTCCTACCAGCTTCCCAACTTTGGGGTCTTCACATCCCAAGGCTGACACAGCCTTGGAGGTCATCTAGAGCTGCAGCCACCCAGGACAGATGGGGAAACTGAGGCGAAGAGCAGCAATGTGACATGCCCAGGATCATTCAGCTAGTGAGGCCTCAGTCTGAGGACTTTGACTTCATGTGGTCCCAACTCACTGATTTCACGGATGAAGAAACTGAGGCCTGGAGAAGGGAAGAGCCAAAAAAAAGCTACAGAGCTCATTAAAGCAGAGCTGGGATTCACCGTCAGGGCCATTTCCATTCTGCCATGTTAGGCACACACTTCCAGGGACAGACATTCATGGACAGACTCAGAAGCACAAGAAACAGGGCCACCCAGATGGACACACGTGCTCGTGCTGACAACCCATGACACCGTGTGGGACCCCTGGCCTCCTCCCACCCCCAGCCTAGGACCTGAAGGAGACACAGGTTGACTTGCTCTCACTCCCGTCTCCCGCTTCTCACCCCTCCCCACCAGCCCTAGCACCAAGCCAGGAGCTCCACGCTGTGCTTAAAAAGGGCACTTAATTTTTCATTCTTAAATGCTGGGATGCTCTTGTCTTCCAGCTTCGTCCAAACCCCTCGGTGAAGATGGATGGGGGCGCGGAACACAGTTATCAGAAAGATTAAGCCGGGACTTGTCATTTTTTTATATCACGGAGCAGTCAGTCCGACGAGTGATGTCCTCCACTCCGCCGGGATGAGTCCAGAACCTTTAGTGCCAGTAGTAAAAAAGACTATAAAAAACACCATCGGAGAAAGGGTAATGATGAAATTTAACTGCTCCCGATCACACACCTGGGGTCTGCTCACCGCGGAACCGGGGGGTTCGGCCACATCATCCTTTACTGCTGTGTCCTTGTCTCTGAGTTTAAGGTCCTTGCACTGAACCAGAACATTGTGGCCACTGCTGGGAGCCCGGGGCCCCCAACGTCCCACCTGGCCCTGCCTGGGCCAGGACCGCAGACAGGGAGGAAGCAGACAGACTCGGCCGCAGGAGGCCGTGGGTCTGGGGGCCTGGCAAAGGGGTCATGGGGCTGGACAGCCACCCCCTCTGGGCAGGGTTAGCCCAGGAGGCTGAGCTGAGGCACTGCAGCCATAGCTGCTCTTGATGATGGGCGGAGCTAGACTGGGTTAGCTTGAATTTTATTTCCTTCCTTCTTCTTCCTTCCTCCCTCCCTCTCTTTCTCCATCTCACTTTTACGTGCCAGGCACTGTGTTACATGATCACCATCCCAGACCTTCCCATGGCTCTTAGGACACAGCGTCCTACTTACCTAATTTCTAGCTACACTCACAACCCCACACCTGCAAACGCCAGCCACCTAACCCCTTTATCCCTCCTAATGCTCCCAGTGCACTTTCAATTTTGCATTGAAATTTTTCAAACTAATTTGCTCTCTCTAGCCTCTGGGCTTTCACACATACAGTTCCCTCTGTCTGGAACAGTTTTCCAGCTAACTCCTACTGGTCAGCAGGGCTCAGCCATAACTTCCTCCAGGAAGACCTCCGTGCCATCCTCGAGGTCTACATTAGACTCCTTTACTCAGAGTTCCCACAGCTTCCTGCATTTCCCCTTCAAGGCACATACCCTCACAGTGCACTGTCATTGTTTAATGGTCTGTGAAGGCTCTTGTTGAAGCCAGGAGTCAGCAGTGAACAAAACAGACAAAATCCCCAGCCCTCATGGAGTTTCCATTCCAGTAGAGGTGGGTAGATGAGGACCATCTGTCTTGTTCAACCTTCACAAACTCGGAGAGAATTGTGTGGTTGAATTTAAGCCTCGTAAGGACCTGGGAGGTAGGTGCTATTATGCAGACTTCAACCGAGGCCAAGGATCAGCTGGTTAGGGAATGGCAGGGCAGAGGTTGAGACCCACATCTGATGGGTGCCTGATCTTTGGGCTTTAGCATGGGCCACACTGCCCCTCCTTGCTCACCCTGCTCCAGCCTCGCTGTCCGCCTCACTGCTCCTTAGCCTCAGCCTCTGCACATGCTGTTCCCTCTTCCCATTGACAGCACCAGCCTCACCCCCTCACCTCCTTCATGTCTTTGCTCAAATTTTATCTTACAGTAAAGTCTTCCCTGATACAATCCCCCCTGACTCACACTCTACCCCCAGCTAGGCTCTGTGTCTGATCTATTTTGTTGTCTTCTACCCCTGCTAGATAAAGTGTTAGACAGGATCTTGTCTGTTCCAGTCACTGCTGCATCTCTGGTGCCTATAATAGGTGCTTAGTAAATATTTTTTGGCTGGGTGGATGAATGGACAGATACAAGAGACACAGAGCTGAATTAGGCTGAGTCCCCCACCCCAAAAGGCCTCCAAGTCCAGCCAAAGGAGATGGATATTGACGTGTGAGTGAGAGGCATGTTCTGAGTTTGTACAGAAAAAAGAAATGCCCCAACACTTGTCCCCTGCCCTCTCCTGATACCCACCCTTTCTCTGAACACTTCACATGCTGACTGTGGGCAGAGGCTGCCCCAATCGGTCTCAGGAAGATGGGCTGGGAGAGAGGCTGTGGGGATGGACACAAAGGGCTGCCCCTGACTCAGCCAGCACAGGATCTTCTCAGTTCTGGAGCAATCCTGTGGGTCCTGGGAAGCCCAGGAAATAGAGCCCCCAGTCCCAGCCCTCTGATGGCATCCAGCTCTAGGGCCTACCGTGCCTGCAAAGAGCCATTCCCCAGGACCCAAGAGGCCTGAATGCCAATCTAGGAGCCCACCCCTGACCTACCCAGGGACTCTGGCCAATCACCATCCTTCTGTGAGCCCCAGTATTTTCTTTCCTATAAGGAGATTTGAACTACACAAATGACTACAAATCTTTTCAGGCAAGGGGACCCCCTTTAAAAAATTTTTATTGAATGATCATAGATATACAAAAAAGTGCACAAAAAAATCACACAATGATTTTTTCATAAAGCAAATATGTTCATATAACCAGCACCATGATTGAGAAGTAAAATATTACCAGCTTCCCCAGAAGCCCCCTTGCGACCCTTTTCAGTCCCAATTGTGCCCGAAGATAAAGTTGATCCTGATTTTTAACACTATAGATTAGTTTTACCTGTTTCTGTAACCTCAAAGATTCTCTTTTCATAACTACAAAATTTTCTTTTTTTCCCCCTATATTTATCCCCTCCCCCCATGGCTCCCTCATCTGTTTGCTCATTGTTTTTGCTCATTGTTTGTGCTCATTGTCTGCTTGTTGTTTTTTGCTCGTTGTCTGTTTGTTTTTTCTTTAGGAGGCACCAGGAACCAAACCCGGGACCTCCCATGTGGGAGGTGGATTCTCAACTGCTTGAGCCACATCTGCTTCCTGCTCATTTTTGGTTTTTGTTTTTGCTCGTTGTCTGCTCGATGTCTGCTCGTTGTTTGTTTGTCTCCTTTAGGAGGCACCAGGAACCGAACCTGGGACCTCCCGTGTGGGAGGCGGGCACTCAACTGCTTGAGCCACATTCGCTCCCACAAAATGTTCTTTTGATTCAAGTATCTGTGGTAGCTGGCCTCCAAGACGGCCCCCAGTGACCATCTGATCGCCACCTCCTAGAATGACCCTCACCGCCTGGGATTCACACCTTTGCGTCATCCCCAGGCCACACTGAGTCAGGATGGTCTTTGTGATCAATAGCATATGGCATGGGAAGCGGGTGTGGCGCAATGGATAGCACACCCGTTTACCATATGAGAGGCCCGGGTTCACTTCCCGGCGCCTCCTTGTGAGGGCAGGCCGGCTCGCGGGGCGCCGTGGGCTGATGCGGCAAGACCTCACAGCAAGAGGGAGATAAGCAGACACAGAGAAGACACGCAGCGAATGGACACAGCAGCACAAGCAGCAAGGGGCGGGGGGATAAATAAAAAATTAAAAAAAAATAAATAAATAACATATGGCAGCAGTGACAGTGTCTGGCTTCTGAGGCGAGGTCACAAAGGACACTGGCTTCTGCTTTGCTCTGTTGGAGCACTAGCACTGGGGCAGCCAGCCGCCGTGCTGTGCCCCATCCTGTGGAGAGGTCCACGTGGGGAGGAGCTGAGACGTCCCATCAACAGCCACGTGACTGCGCCATCTTGGAAGCAGCCCCAGTCAAGACTTCAGATAGCCGCAGCCCACACTGACATGGGACTGTGACTTCATGAGAGGCCCTAAGCCACAACTGCTAGCCAAGCCACTCCTGAGTTCCTGACCCACAGAAACTGTGACAGAGAGTGCTGGTTGTCGTTTAAGCTGCTAAGTTTTGGGGTAATTTGTTACACAGCAATAGATAAATAATACAGTATACACGGATCTAGTAAGTATCCAATGAGCAAAACCTCCTAGAAATTCAGTAACCCTTTAAATGCATTCATTTTTCAGTATTTGGTTTTAAACACTATCTTAATGGTATCTACTCAGACTTGAAAAAAGGGCCTTCATTCTGGTGCGTGACAGAGACTTGGTTCAGCTGAGGACTTCAGAGTCCTTCTGGGATCTGAGGACCCCAGCTCTGGGCCAGGGCAGGCAGCTACTGCTGACTCAGTTATCTCCAAGCCTCTCTTCATACTAAAATTCGGGAATCAGAGACTTTCAGGGATCTACCTCGTAGTGCTAGGCCTCCTCCATATGGTTGGGCTACCGAATGAGGCAACAGGAACCCAAGCCTTGGGGTCCAGAAGACTGGTATTCAAGTCGCGGCTCCTCTTTCCAAGTCTGTGCAACCTCGTACGAGTCGTCATGTTCCCCTGAATCTCATTTCCTCGTCAGAAAAATCTAACAACAGATGCCTAGATCATAGGCGGTTGTACGAAAGAGGAAATAAGATGCGCCTTGTAATCGTGACACTTTGGAAACACTCGCAGTACGAAAGGTGGCAGCTGTGATGATCGTCATAGCACAGGCTGGCGGGGTGCTCTCAGGAGTGTTGGGGGACTCTCACTGCAACTGGGGGTTTGGTCCTATTTGGCTGCCCTATGTGCAGCTGTACCCCCTAGCTCAGCTGTACCCCAACAGCGAATGTGAAGGGCCAGGTGAGCATATGGCCACAGGACAGAACTTGGTTGGAGACAGACCTGCTTCCTCTCCCTCGTTAGCGTCGCCCAGGGGGCCTGTGCTCTCCTTAGCAGAGGCCTGGATAACGAAGGCCACAGCCTATTAATTGCGGTGACAGTGATAAAGGAAGAGGGGGAGGCTGCTATTTGTCTTGCCTGTAACCTCTCGCATCATTCCAAGATGAATGAAAACTCATTTTCTGCTTTGATTCGGTCTAATTTCTCTGGGCCCCCTGGGCCTCATGGGGGGAAGGGACTCACAGACCCTGCTGAGATGGAATTGGGGGGGAGGGTCAGAGGTCACAGAGGGAGGAGGATGGGTTCCACTAGAGAACCAAGAACTTGTGGGGGGAGTGACTGGGGCGTTCTTTAGTTAAGCACCAACTGTATGAGGCTTACACAGATGCCCGCTGATTGGGTTTGCAAACTAATCTCGCGAAGGAAAGGGTCTGCTACCCACTTCATGGAGGAGAGCGTTGCGGTGGTGGACAGCGGCTTGCACGGGGTCACACAGCTAGTGAGGCCAAAGCCCGGCTCGGCAGGGAGGACTCTGCCCAGCACCATCACCAGCTCTTCCCCATCACCACATTGCCGCCCACCTGGGGACCAATGAATGGCTTCCTCAGCGTGGAAGCCCACAGAGGGGAGATGACACAGAGCCGGGGAGGGGGTGGCACAGGTGAACCTTTTTCTCCATCAAGAAACAAAGACTGGCCAAGGGCCTTGTTAGAAGGGCTACTGACTCATTAGTACGGAGCCAACACTCCCAGCCTCCTCCAACGGACCGTGACCGGAGACAGGCTGAGGAGACTGTGGAAAGCTGCTCGGCCCTGGTGCTTTCTTTCACTTGTGGAAAGGGAGAAGGAAGCCTGTAGCCCCCAGCCACCTGAGCTGCTTCTCCATGCCTGAGTAACTAGGTGTCTGGAGTCACCTGACTGTGAGTCCCTATACCCGCCAGGCCCTGCCACTCACATGGCCCAGGTCCCCTCTGATGGCCCGGAGGTCCAATGAGGCCCAGAGTGTGGGAAGGGCCTGAGCCTGTTGGATTTTGGAGAAGGTGGAAGATGCCCCAGGTCTGGGGCAGGTTCCCAGGAGAAACTCAATAAAGTGTGTGGAAGGCACACCATACAACACAATCCTGGGGCTTTGGTGCAGGAAGTGGAGGTGCTGCGCCTGGGGGCTGTTTTAGAGGGTGTAATGCAGGAGCCCAGGCGGCCTGGTGTGACTCCTGCGTCTGCCATTGACTGCTGTGTGGCATTGGGCAATTCCCTTCACCTCTCTGGGCCTCAGTTCCCTTGTCTGTAAAATGGGGTTATGACAGCATCTCCTTCATATTAACCTCCTTCAGTTAAAGGAAGTAAAGCAGTTAGAGCAGCGCTGGGTACTTGTGCTGCGAGGGACTGGGGCTAGGCTGGGAAGGCTTGGTCTGGGGTCCGGATGTGAGTGAGAAGTTAGGCAGCTGCCTTGACCTGAGCTCCCAGAAACAATATCCTCCCATCTGCCCCAGATCTGAATTGCAAATGGTCTTCCCTTCCCTACCACGCCAGCTCCAGCCCAGACAGCTGAGTCCAGAGAAGAGTGTGTCCCTGTGGGGCGCCCCATCGCCTTGCTCTGTCTCGACGAGTCTGCAGGCGGAGCCCCAAGACCAGGACTCCTCTCCAGTAGCCTGGGGAAGAGGAAAGAAGGGCCAGTTAGATCCACCTGGCCTGGCTTTCAGAAGGCACTGCCCAGCCTGCTCCCACCTCTTCTCCCGGCTGCTACAAGAAACCTCTGCTCCCACTCCCAGTTCTCCAGGGGGCCAGGGAAGTCCTGCCCTAAGGGCTTCCAAGGCCCTGGGCCTGGGCGCAGTGCCACAGGCATCGTCTCAGCTGCGCCTCCCGCAGCCCATTGAGCTATGTCCTGTTAACAGCCCAGTGCGGCCCGTGGAGGAACTGAGACTCGGAGAGCTTACACAGCTAGCAGGTGGCAGAGCTGGGCTGCACCACCAGGTCTTGCTCATGCCAGCGCTTAAGCACCACCCTATCGTTCCACAAAGCAGACCCTGCTCAAAACATCCAGAAGAAACAAAGTCAGGGGGCCAGGAATTGCAGCAAAGATCTAAAAGGAGCTTCTGTAGGAGGTCATTCATTCACTCTCCGATTTGATAACTACCAACTCTCCAGCACGGAGCTAGGCACTGGGAATTCAGAGATCTTCATAATGATGATGATGAAAACATCAGTAATAATAACCTTAATGATAGTAATAATATGAAATAATTACTGACATATCCTGAGCTTCTACTATGTGTTTGGCACTGCCCCAGGTGCTAGGTATACAAAGCTCTAATCCATATGATGGCCCTACAAAGCAGTTATCATCACTGCTTTATAGATGAGTCACCTGAGGCTCAGAGAGACTAAGTGTCTAAGGTCACATTTAGGGCATTTGAACTCTGGCTTGTCTGCATTCAAATAACAACAGCAACAATAAGGATGACCCTGTCTAGCATTTATTGGGTACTTTCTGTGCCAGCTAAGTACTCAAAATGACTAGGTGAGCTGGGTGGCATTATCATACCATCTTATGGATGAGGAAACTGGGGCTTGGAAGTTAGTAAACTGCTCAAAGTAATACTCTGAGCACATTGTGCAGGCAGGATTTGGACCCAGGTCCACCAACCTGTGCACTTTCTGTTTCACACACTGCCCCCAAGGAGGGGACTGTCTAGAGTATGTAGTTTAAATAAAAGGCCTTTATTCTCTCCCTCCTGAGCTATTGCACCAGCCTCCTACTGGAACCCCTCTCTAGTATCTTCTCCTTCAAATCATCGTTCCTGGTCCATTGTTACTCTGCTGCCAGGAACCTGTTCTAAAATTCAACCCGCACCGGAGGCAGCTAACTGCCCACCAAAAATTCCTTCTCTGCCTTTCAAAGACGGGACTTGTCACTGGAAGGCACTGCCTAGCCAGGACCTGCATTTCCCATGGTTGAGGCCATGTGACTACTTATCAATGGAAGTTGAGTAGAAGTGTTGTGTATTGCTTCTGGGACCAGGTGATTAAGAAGCAGCTGTGCAAAAAGCAAAAAATAAATAAAAATAAAAAATTTAAAGAATTTTTTTAAAAAAGAAGCAGTCATACCTTCTCCACCCTCTCTGTTTTTCTTCTCCACCAGCTGGAAGTGGAATTCCAAGACCTTCCAAGATTTCTCAGCCTTTCGGGTAAAGGAGCCTGGGTTCCTGAATCACCATGTGGGAAAAGTGACAACCAACCAGAAGTGCTCATACAGGACTGTTACTCTTAGGCGAAGCCACTGAAATTTGGGGGTTTATTATATCAGCCAACATTACCCCCAACAAATTATATATTCACTCTCCTGGTTCAGAACTTCTAAATGGTTCCCTCTACCTGAAGAATAAAGTCCAAATTCCTTTCTTTGGCCAGTAGACTCTTTACAATCCCCATTCTGCCACATTTCCAGCCTCATTCTCGCAGTACCACCCACACCTTTGAGAAGAAAATTTGCTCAATTACAAAGAAGTTTTTGCTATTCCCCAACAATTTGTCTTCATTCTTGTGGATGTTTGCACATGCGGATCCCTCTGCCTGAAACACCATCTGTGACAGTTTGAAATTCTTTATGAATCCCCAAAAGAGAAAGGTTATGTTTTTTAACTAATCCATTGCTGTGGGTGTGAGACTCCTTTGATTGAACTACGTCAGGAGTGAGGCATGACTCAGGTTGAGTTTCTGCCCTCTTGCTGGGTCTGATATGAACGGAGACAGAGAGAGAGACACACACAGAAGAGGGAGCTCTGCCATATCTGAGCTGGCCATGTAAGAAAAAAGGACTTCAGGGTCGCTCACAGTGACAGAAAGGCAGAGAAGCCCCAAGAGACTGAAAGAGGAGCCTGGAAAGAGACAAACCCTATGCCTGGTTGCCCACAGCTGAGCTCTGGGAGATGGTAGATTCTGGAGGGAAAGGCAGAGACCTCAGCAGAGATCGGTGGCCATCTTCTCCATGTGGCCAGACACCAGGATTATCAGTAGCTGACTTTGGTGAGAAAGCATCTCTGATGGTGCCTTGATTTGGACATTTCACAGCCTCGGAACTGTAAGCTTTTATCCCAAATAAAATTCCCATTATAAAAGCCAATACATTTCTGGTACTTTGCATGGGCAGCCTTTGGCAAACTAAGATACCATCGTTCCTCTTCTCTCTGTATAAAGCTCCTATCCATCCTTCAAGATCCATTTCACATATTGCCTCTTGCCTGAAATCTTCCCTGACTTTCTGTAGCAGAGGAAGTTGCACCCATAGAAACTTCTACAACTGTGCTTATCAGAGTACATTATAATTATTTGTTCCCATATCCGCTTCTTTGACCAGACTGTGACTCCTCCAGGATTGGAATTGTGCTGCATTATTTTTGTATCACTAGTCCCTCCCAAGATGCTTAGAGCATGGAAGGTGCTCAGCAAAGAAATAAATGTATGAATAAACTAGTAAACAAGGAAATACAAGGTCTCTGCTGCCAGCACTGTCTGACTTAGCCTCAGGCATAAATCCTCCCACAGAGAACTCAGAAGTCTGTTTCCTGTCCTTCAAAGACAAAGACATACAAGCTCAGGACCCCTGGAGGGAAGACCAATTCTGTGTCCTTTCTCCCTGAAAACTCCTCCAAGGGCCTGAACCCAGATGACCCCTTGAAACTCATTCCTGAGACAGGGGAGGAGATTGAGGAGAAGCAACAAGTTCTAGACTCATCAAGCGGATTCATTCACCTGCTTCAAGTCTTGCTGGGAACAAAAGGCCTGGCTTCAGCCTCTTCCTGGGTTATCAAGGGGAATGTTCACCATCAGCTGCCTTCAGAGTTAGAAAAACCTGACTTCAAATCTGGGTCCCACCACTACCCTTGGGACTTAGATATGTTGCTCATGTCCTCATCTGAAAAATGGGAAAATACTACCCAACTCACAGGATTGTGAAAACCTGGAACGTTCCTTATTGGGTAGGATTGACGCTTTCTAACCTGAGGATAGGCCTCCTAGTCAAGGCCCTGAGAACCAGGCATCAGAAGTCCCAGGCATCCTGCCCTTCCCTCTCCTCGAGCCCATCTCCACCCTGGCCAGGCCCTCCCTCTCCCTGAGAATCTCAGCCACTCCTGTAATGAGTTCATGCTGGATTTTGTTTTCTGCCTCCAAGCTGTGAATGGGGACACACCAGAGACAGACAAGTAAAGGGAGAGTCTGAGACAGAGCGAGAGAGAGGATTCAAGGAGGGAGCCCCACCGGGAGGGGAAGCCGTTGAGAGAGGTCAGAGGCAAAAGGGGAAGGGAAGGGAAAGCACGAAGGAAAGGAAACCCAGGGAAAACAGGAACAGAACCAAAAGACCACGACACTAAGGGATGCAACAGAGACAGAAAGACAGACAAAATGGAGAAAGAGAGAGGCAGCAGAAGCACGCAGCCGCAGAGAAAAGTGGGGGGAAGAGAAGCACCCCTTAACCGACCAGAGTCAAAGCTAACCCCCACCACCCCGAGCTGAGCAAGGCTTTCAGCTTCAGAGTGTTCTGCTGCTGAGAAAGAAAAAACTCTTCTCCCACATTCAAATGAATTTTGATATTCAATCAATGAAGATTAACTTGCCCAAGGTAAGGGTTGTTTTTGTTTTTGTTTTTTTTTTCACATCCGTAAGGAAGTCAAATACGATTATGCAGATGAGAAAATGATCCCGAGATGGGGAGCATCTCATATATGATAATTATGTGCAAGGGTGGATTCCCACACTGATTAGCATATCTCCAGGACCAGAAAGAGATGGAGGAGGTGAGAATGAGCAGAGGTGGCGGGAGATGGGCAACCGGGAATGCACTGACCAGGAATCCCACTCTGAGAAGTTGGTTGAGCATGTCTGGTTCCTCATGTCCTTTTCTGGAGAAGAGGACACTTAGCTTAGGTCAGTGGGAACCTTCTCTAGAGTTTTGAACCTGCTGTGGCCATTGAAATTCCCTGGACCTCAGCTCGCTTATCTCTCGAAGGAGAGATTGTTGCCGAGCAGGGCTTAGCAAACTTTAATGAGAATGAGGATGCTCTCAGGAGCTCCTCCTACAGTGTGGTCTGATTCAGGGGGTCTGGGGTGAGGCGCCGCAGGCCTAAGAAGCTCCCAGGTGACGCCGATGCTGCTGAGCCACAGGCCACACTTTGGAAGGCCTTGCCCAGTAAGTAGGTCTCAGCCCTGGTGGCACGTTAGAGTCACCTGGGGAGCATGAAAAACAAAAAAACAAAAAAACAGAACCAGACCCCACCCCAGACCAATTAAATTAGAATCCATGAGAAAAGGGCCTGGGCGCTGGTAGTTTTTTAAAGTTCCCCAGGTGACTCAAATGTGCAGTCAAGGCTGAGAGCCTCTGGCCTGAATGACGTCTGGGGTCTTGAAAAGTCCACAGATCTATTCCAGGACTCCACCCTGGGCCTGCTGGGGAGCCGTGATGGCAACTACTAAAAACAGCTCTTGTGTATTAAACCTCTACCAGGTCCTAAGCCTTGCATATAAATTTTCTCCAGCCCTTACAGTGGAGATATGATCATCTCAATTTGACAGATGAGGAAACTGGGCTCAGAGAGGCAAAATGACTTGCCCAAGGTCACACAGCTTGTAGGTTGTAGAGACAGGATTTGACCCCAGCTTGCTCTGATCCCTAAAGCCCACACTTTTCCCACTGTAGCCATCGCCTCCCACCCACTGTGGAGAGGGATGGACCTGGGGGGTAACCAAAGCTAGACCCTGGGCCCTGGGCCTGGCTGAGCTAGGAGGTCCCACCCTGCCTGCTATGCTGGAGGTAAGGCAGCCTCGGGTGGTGGAGAGGAGTAAGGACTGAGAAGTCAAACCCATCTCTTACAGAACCCTGGGTTCCAATCCCATCTCTTCTAGCTGCATGGCTTTGAGCCGGTTATTTATCTTCTCTGAGTGTCAGGCAGGCCCCTTCTTGGCCAAATAGGGGTGATAAGAACAACCTCACAGGGTTGCGGAGAGGAGACAAAGTCAAGTATCTCTCATGTGGCATGCAGTGGAAGTGCAGACAAGGTTCACGGTCCCCCTTTCAAGGGGGTGGAGGTTGGCTGAGCCAAGGTCAAAGGTTCTAGGCGTGAAGACTCTTCACCCCTGGCCTCAGAAGCCCAGCGCCCAATCTCTTCGGAGCCTTGGCTGGGTGACCGCGGGCTCCTCCGCTCGCTGGATGATCACACCCACATTAACCCAGAGCTGCCTTAGTGTCACACAGGGGCCAACCCGGCCCTGGCTGAGCCAAATCTGGTCTCGGAGCCACTCTCCCCACGATATGGATGGCACTGGGACTGCCCTCTGCCCTAAGCAGGGCCCATGGCCGTAGGTCTCCTCTGCTCTCCCCAGGGAGATTCATGTATGGGCCAGTCTGGATATGGGTGTGTGAGAGCGTGAAGCGGGGTGGCCTCTTGTATACTCGAGTCTGGATGGGAACTTATCATCGTGCGTGTGGGAGTGTGTCTTTCTGAGTGTGTTTGAGTGGGTGTGTATCAGTGTGTATGGGCATATCTGTGTGTTTGGGTGAGTGCATATCAATGGGTGTGTGAACACCTGAGTGGGTGTCCAAGTGGGTGTGTCTTAGTGTGCAGGGGAAAGGATCTGTGTGTCTGGGTAGGGGTGATTGAACGTGTGTGTGTGTGCCTGAGTGGGTGTGTATCAGCACGTTGGGGTGTGGGTATCTGTGTGGCTCTGGCTGGGTGCGTATCAGCGTGGAAGGAATCTGTGCATGTACCTGTTTGTCAGTATATGTGGTCTAGGTGGGTGTCTCTGGGTGTCCAGGTGAGGCGTACCCAGGTGTGAGGGATGTGTGTCCTGTGTGATACGGGGTGAGTGTGTAGCCGTGTGTGTGGTATATTTGTGTGTCTGTGTGGGTGTATCAGAGCGTGGGGTGTGGACGTGTATGTACCCAGGTGTAGATCTAATGGGCCCATTTAAGGGTGTGGGGAGCGTGGGTATCTGCGCATGAATCACAGAGCGTCCATCAGTGTGTGAAATGCAGGGCGTGTGTGTAGCTGTGTGTCAGGGTGTGACCGTGTGGCGGGGTGTATGTGTGTAAGAGCCTCTGGGGGCGCCTGCGTGTGGATCTCTCTGTGTATCTGTGGGAGACTGCGCCTCTTCAGCTTGGCCAGGCCCAGGCACTGTAAATCCATCAACTCCACATGATTTTGTCAATTCTGACAGCTAACTTCAACATGACGACAAATCTGGCCCCAGAGGATATTAAGCAAAGACACATGAGCCTATAATTTTCTGCTTCCACGTGTGAGATGCTATAATAATCAAAAGAAAATGAGTTTCTAACTACCCCAGCTCTTTGTGCTGTTGCCTTCATGCCGGCTGCACTAATTGAATCACCCAGCTCCACTGTATCAATGGTAACTTGGGTATTGGGGAGTAATCAGGCGTGTGGGGGGGACCAGCTTGGAGAGGTGCGGGGGCTTTTGTGAAGGTCCCATCTGCCTCGTGCACCAAAGCTGCCCCCTGGCCGCCCACATTTGGCTGGACGAGCAAGCGACGGAAGGGCAGCCCCTCACCCAAGGGAGGGACTGGGAGGGGATGCCTGGGGGAGGCGGCACCTGTGCCCAGATGCTGCAGCTCGGGCCCCGGGTCCCAGAAGGAGAACTAGGCAAAAAGAACAACAATCCAGACTTTGGAGTTGGCCTACCTAGGTTTGATCCTTGGCGGAAGGCCCTTATATCGTTTGATCTCTCTGAGGCTTGGCTTTCTCAAGTAGAAAATGGGACCACGCGTCTACCTCCCAGGGTTGCTGTAAAGATAAGTGAGAACACACAGATTAAGCTCCCCCAGCTGCCTTGCGTAGGGGAGGCACTTGGAAGATGTAATTATTTCTGCCATTACCTAATGTTAACGGTGCTTTCCCAGGCGCTACTTGGCTGCTCCACACAACAAGCTAGGGCTCAGCATCCCATTGTGTATCTGAGGAAACTGAGGCTCAGAGAGATTTAATGACTTGGCCACTTGAGAGATGCAGCTTTCTTTCTGTAATTGTGGGGGGGTTGAAGCAAGATGTGTGTGTGTGTGTGTGTGTGTGTGTGTGTTTCAATGGGGGAAGAAGAACAGTCCCTGGTGACCCCCCGACAGTCCTGTGACCTAATAAAAATGATAGTTGTTCCCAAGTACATAGCACTTATCATGGGGCATTTACCATGTATTGACTCATGTAACCCTCACAAGGAGTTTATGAGGTAAAATGCAAGTATCCCTGTTTTACAGATGGGAAAAAGGAAGCACAGAGAGGTTGGGTAACTTGCCTAAAATTGCACAGCAGATAGGAAGTGGAATTGGACTTCAAGCCTAGACATTCTGTTTCCACAATCCCCATTTTAATCCATCACCTATTCTTCTTAGACATCCAGCTGTATCCCATATCCTCTTTGCCCTCAAATTGGTCTAAGTTAAGACCCTTGTTTTCCCCAATGGATACCTTCCCTGCCACCCAGAGAATCATTCTTCCTGAATTGAGGCTCCAGAGTGGGATGTAAA
The DNA here is from genome assembly GCA_029593785.1 of Cabassous unicinctus. Taxonomy (NCBI): domain Eukaryota; kingdom Metazoa; phylum Chordata; class Mammalia; order Cingulata; family Chlamyphoridae; genus Cabassous; species Cabassous unicinctus. Next base: position 26,147 of record JAQZBX010026862.1, read on the forward strand.
TTACCCATCCCCAACCTCCCTGTGCACCCCCACCTCAAGGCAGGAGATCACCTCATACCACCCTCCAGCGTACACCTCCACCACTTCCAATCAACAAGATTTCCCTGAGCAGCCACTATGTGCCTGGGACTGGGCAGGGAACTGAGGGACTACAAAGAGGTAGTTATCACAATCCTGCTCTTTTGTACAGAATTTTACTATTTACAAAGCTTGGAGCAGTAGACAGAGCACAAGATTTGTGGCCAGGCAAACCTGGGTTCTAATTTTAGCACTGTCTCTGACTAGCTGGAGATGCTTAGGCTTTTTGCTAAACTTTTTTGTGACTCAGTTTTCTCACCTATAAAATGGGGACAGTCTTCCCCCTAAGACCAGGAACAAGGCAAGGATGTCTGCTCATATCACTTTTATTCCACACTGCATTGGAGTTCCTAGCCAGTGCAATAAGACAAGAAAAAGAGATAAAATGCATACAGATTGTAAAGAAAAAAGAAAAACTGTCTTTATTCATAGACAAAGGGCATGTCTTTATGGAAAACCCTAAGAAATCATTGCCATCAACAACAAAACTACTATAGTTAATAAGTAAGTTTAGCAAGGTTACAGCACAATATACAAAAGTCAACTGTATTTCTATACACTAGTAATAAACAATTGGAAACTGAAATTAAAATAACATCAATCCCACCTCACAAGATTACTGGAAGGAGTAAAATAAAGTAATATTTATCTAGAAGTCTCATAGCATAGAGGCTGGATATGCTAAACTTATCTCATTTGATTCACCAAATAAGCTATGAGGCAGATAGACTAATTACTACCATTACCTTCCTTTTGCAGATGAGGAAACTGAGGCACATAACTTAAATAACTTATCTAAGGACTCAAACCCTTAAGCGGGCTCCAGGAAACCCAGTTTAAAAATCACTGGCCTAGTCCAGTTTTTCATGTCACGGATGCTGAAATTAGGGCACGTAGAAGGGTAAAAAGCTTGCCAAAGGTTGCAGAGTACATTTGTGACAAAGCCAAGACTGATCTAGGGCTCTGGGTTCCCAGTTCAGGGCTGTTTCCACTCCTGTCCTCCAAATCTTTCCAAATTCTGGAGTCAGCATGAACCAGCAGATACTACATTGTCCTTTCATTAATTCACCCACATGAATATCATCTCCTAGTCAAATTAACAGTCCTCCACAGTATTGGGATAACTGGTTTGTTGAAATTGACTTTGAGAGTGGCTCAAGTCTTGTGTTACCAAAAACGTGGTTCAGAGGTTAGTAATGATTTCATCTGTGTTTATAAATAGCATGTTCAAGGTTATCACCATAAAGACACCTCTCACTCTCACATGCTTCCTGATAAGCTTTCTTGAGGGCGGAGAAAGAAGAGGCTGGCAAAGAATCACAGCCAACCTCCACCGAAGGGAATGTTACTGACGAATCCTTAGTATTTGTGCCAATTACGAATCATCGGACTTTATACACAATTTGGGGGAGCAGAGGGTGAGGAGGTGGCTCATCAAAAGCTGGAGCTCCCTGGGAAACATGTTTCCATGAACACATGAGCATTGTTCATCACGTGGGCTACCCAGAGAAGGACCTGAGAGCCACAGCCTGCAAGAGTTTTCCCTTCTCTCCTTCCACCTGTCCTCATCTGTATATCGTTCTGTGTTCCTGCTAAGCCAGGCTCAGGATGGACAATCAAACCTGAATAAATCTCAGGCCAGTCTCAGCCCAAGTCACATCCAAAAGAAACCCTAATCACCTCCAAAAGCTCTGATTTGCAATGAGGCCTTTACTGAATTCTCTTGAACAAGCAGAAGGTGGGGAAAGAAATTACATCACACAATGGGGAGCAAAACTCTGCCTTTCCCTAGAGTCTCACGGGTCACTATACTCCCCCACCCCTTTTTCCTCTGTCTCTCCTAAAATTCCAGTTCTGCTCTCTCTTGCTTCCACCACCTGCCGACAGGGTCCATTTCTATTATGATTCATCTTTTGCTCCTGATTCCTCTGTGCTCGTTCTTAGGTGAAGCTTCTTCAACTCTGTACCTGCACCTATCACTCTTATCAGCTCGGAGGTAGGGGTGGGGCAGGGGAAAAAGATCATAAGCACTTACACCTTGTCGGAAGGCCTCAAGTTGCTCTCAGCCTTGTAGGGGCAGATGAGCACAGATGGTTACACACCGCCACAGCGACAAGCACTCTCTGTGAGGCAGGCCAAATACCATAGATGCAAGGAAGAGACCGATCCCTTCATTCTGGGGGGAGGGGGTCTCAGGGAGAGGTGACATTGAGCCAGGTCTTGAAGCACAAAGACACTCACCTGATTGGGGGGGCAGGAAACAGAAGAGGGAAGGGGACAGGTGTGAGCAATTATCTTCACCTCCTGGTGTTTGCGCCCATCATCTTGTTTCCCCACTGTTATGGCTTGAATCGTGTTCCCCCAAAAGACACGTTCAAGCCCTAACCCCTGGCTCAGTGACTGCGACTTTATCCGGAAATAGGGTCTTTGCAGATGTTAAGATGAGGTCAAATTGGATTAGGGTGCGCACTACTCGTTATGACTGGTGTCCTTAGAAGATGAGGGGAGGGAAGCGGGTGTGGCGCAATGGATAGAGCCCCCGTTTACCATATGAGAGGCCCGGGGTTCGCTTCCCGGTGCCTCCTTGTGAGGGCAGGCC
>JAQZBX010026863.1:0-28701 GCA_029593785.1 Cabassous unicinctus
CATACACTGTAGTTTGCTTTGTAAATCTTACATTTTTATCTCTCTCCTATGGGGTGGGGGGTGCATCAGAGAAGCAGTTTGGCAGCCTTCTTTAGATTTCCTTATGGCTTGAGAAGTGATAAGTTCTTCAACGGAAGAATTTGAGTTCTGCCTTATGCTGCCATGAACAACTTAATTGGGAATTGGGAGAAATGCTTTCCCAATTTCTAACAATAGCATAGGACAAGTTGGAAGGAAAATGAACCCCTCTGCTGTGGAATCTAAACAATAAGTTTCAAGAGATCCAACCTCAGGATTTGCTGATAATAACAATCAAATGGTAAATCATCAAAGTTCAATTTTAAATTAAACATGGCTGAGTACTCCTACATTCCTGTCAGTGCACTAACCTTCCCCAGAGGGCTTTGTGAAGGCCATACTCTTCCTGAAGTTAAAGGCATTTCTCTACTTTCAGGAAGAATATACAAATTAGTGACAATTCTGCTACTACTACTACACAAGACATTGATAAAGCCGATTCCAGAGAATGCTGGTATTTGGGGAAATGTATTCAACTTGCTTTCAGTCCACCTGGCCCTCATCTTTGCTCTTTGTTTGCTTCTTTGCCCCCTTCTCCTAAGATCTATGATTTCTGTTCTGAAATAACAGATGAAAAAGCAAAAGAACTTGATCCTTTCTTCCTAAGATCAAGGAAGAAGTGGACCAGAAGAAGATTATAAGCCTGTATAAGCATGAAAACACACTTTATTTTGCACAAAAATTGAAGGCTCATTTTATAGCATTTCTAGAGTTTTATTTCTCCTGCTGATATTATTCATTATTAGTAGAATTTTAAGTAATCCAGCTATTTTCATCTTTGTAAAATTTGAAGGATATTCCTTCATGATAGTGCATTTTGGAAGTTTGCTTTTGTTATACTTTTATAGTTTATAGATTTCAGAGATTATGAATTTCTCTTTAAGGTTTATAGTTCTATAGTGCTATTTCCAGTTAACATTGATTTGCAGGTTTGAAATATAATAAAGCACATATGGTCATATTAAGATACAATGAAATAATGTGAAAACATTTGAATTATTAGAGAGAATGTTGCTACAGATATCTAAAGTGTTAATGTTGTTAATACATATAATTTAATATTCTGAAAACATTGATTGACAGAAAATGAACGATAATCCCTTTCTAGAGTATATTTTAAACATGACACATGATTATTTTCTGTTAACTTACTTTCTAGAATATATATTAAGCTACCTCTTAAAGCCCAAGGAAAACTTAAAATTAAGCACTTGAGTATACAATTGTCCTCAACAATTATATCAGCTGTTTTGCAGTTAAGCTATGTACCGATATTAACATTATCCCCCAAAGAGTTAAATTTAGCAGCAAAAAATGTGATCTAAAATGGATTAGTAATTTAGAACCAAAGGCCATTAAACTACAACAGTTATCTTGGTATTGTATCCATAATTATATTTACAATTTTGCAAAGTGTTTTAGAACTACTAAGAATTGTAAAGAGATAAAATAATATTTGCCCTAATAAGACCATTTTTTTATCAAAGGTGATTTCCTTTTATGTTAAGGCAAGATAACTTTTCACTCTTCCTGACATCAAAGGAAAACACATTATTCCAAATATGTTTTAAATTTTTAACACAAAATCCTTACACATTAAAGCATTAATATACAGTTGGGCAGGAAAATGCCTTATTCTACTTACAATAATGTCTGTCTTTAATTAAATCCTGAAAAGTAAAGGATTTAAATTCAAATCCTGGCCAAGATTAATTATAGAATTCTTAATATTGTAGCATGCCCTTTACTAAGTTCCTAGGATATTCCGTGTTAAATAAAAAGGAAATTAGCTTCTGAGGGCAAGGGACTGGTTATTGTAAAATGTTGTATGTATTGATATGTCATATGTCATCCTAAAGACCTCTTCCAAGATTGGAAGAAGTAAGGTAGAATTCCTTATCTGTTTCCAGTGGCCTATTCCACATGAGTAGAGAGTCAAAGACCTTTTGTTTCTAATGGCTCTGAATCAGACTATTACATAGGGAGATGACCCTACTATTTAGTAGGGAGATGACTACCTTTGCCACTCTTTTTATGGTCCCTCCTTAAGACCTTTGAAATGGAAAGTTGGTCTACATATAGCAGCGACTGTCACCTACAGGGAAAGGGTATATCATGGATGGTCAGGGTGATTAAGAATGAAAATGCACAGGCACAGGCCAGTTCCTCTCCACAGCTCTAAGTTCCTTGTGGGTCTGCCCCTTACTTCAGTTAATGATGACTTGTTCTCTTATTAACCAATGAACAGGTTTTTTCTAGATATTCATTTTTATATCAGGAGTTCTATGAACTGTTTCCTGAGGCAGCATGATAAAAGGCAAAAAGCACTGCACTAGCTTGAGCATTCGCACCCCAGTTCTGCCAATTACAAGCCAGCTATGTGACTTGAGTCAGTCCCTTAGTCACAATCTTAATGTGGCTCAGTTTTCTCATTTGTAAAATAATGATACTACTTGCCCCAGTTACCTCTTGGGGCCTGTTATGGAGAGAATGCTTTGGAAATTGTAAAATACTAGGCAGAGAGACACTATTCTGGTGTTATTAGACTTTGTTCTGTACTTCAACAAATGTCTGTAACTTCTCAGGAGAGGTCTTAAAATAATTTCAGAAAATTATCCAAAAAATCTATTACAAAAGGAACTTCAAATATCAGGTGAATACTGTCAACTCTGATTTTGGCAAATATTCAAATAATTTGAAATTTATTGTGGGACAAACAATAAATATACCTTATTTTATTTGTTACTATTTCATTCATTTACCTCTCACTTTAGTTCACCCCAAAATTTCAGACAATGACACTGAGTTTCCAGAATTCAAAAAGAAGCAAATTCATAGTCAATTAATACTTAGTAATTTCGTCTTAGATTGAAGGAATTGCAAACATTTGGTAGTGTATCACTAATGTTTCAATAAGGGATTTCTTCCTGGCATTTCATAGAAAATTTATATGTTTACCCAAATGTCATATCCTAAGAAAAATCAGTTAAGAAATTGGGAAAACAAGAAATGCATTGTATTTATCTTGTGAGAGTTAATGCTTAACAATCAACATAGATATGTTACAGGTTTGAAGGAATCATTTGACATCATGTCAAAAGCAAGGGCCTGAGTGACAGCTTAACCTTTCTGAGGTTGGGGCTCGAGCTTCCCCACCAATCCCAAAGTCAGAAAAGAATGTGAAGTAGTTGAAATGTACATAATGCCCAGATAGTGGAATTTAGACACCATCCTCATAGGAGAGACCTTATACCAACCATCAAAACCAAACTAGTCTTTAATGGACATTTCTGACTTGTTTCAAGTCCAAAACTGATTAGACACAGCAAGTAGGAAGGGAGAAAAGCGCCATATAAGAATGTTTCCTACAAGCAGAATTTGCTACTTGAACAAGAAATAATAATCTAGAAGAAAAAGAATAGACAGAAACACCATACAAAGCAAAGCAAGAACTTAAAAAGAGAAGCTGTGTGAAGCCATTTAAGGGTATAGCAAATGGTCTCACACAGCTCAGAGGAGCCCTCTATAATAATCTGCCGAAGACTCTTGGAGAGGTTTGCTTATTGAGTAAATAAATTATTGAAATTTATACTAGAAAAATTTTCAATCAAAATTATCAAAATACAATAAAAATGGTTGATTATTGAGGATTTAGTCCTTAAAAAAGTTTGGCTATATAGTAAAACTCAATTGCCAAGAGTTCAGAGTACCTGGATGCAATTATATTTACACCTTATCTTTTAAAACCAGCAGAATTTTTCTAGAAATAAATGATATTACTGGTATTCTGTTGATGTGGAAAGTATTTTAAGATGATACTTTATACAGTTTTGTTACATCATGATAAATTCCTATTTCTATTCCCTAAGAAGCAGAAGTGATCATTGACCTAATATTGCCTTTCCTCAATTTCCACATTAACACCAACTACTTTTGTTTTGTGCTTTTCACTGTGATTGCAAAGTTTGCAATAAATACTGCAGCCAGAATAACAAGAGCCACTGCATTTATAATGGTTTATTAACTAAAATAGTCTATTGCTTAGGATTTGTTTTTCGATTGTTTTGACATGTTATCTCATGGTGGCTGTTCTGAAAAACTTATAGGCTTTGTTAAAATTTTTAACAGCTCGTAATTGAGATCTAATCAATGGACTCCAATGTGGGGCATTCACAGGCCAAGAGGGTATAAGACAATCCAAAGACGTGTGGGAAAAATATGAGTTTATGCTTATATTTATTTTTATATTAAAAAGGAAGAAAATCAGCTTTAATAGTATTTAATATACAGTTGACACTGGCATCCTAAATTGGTCAGCCTGTCACAAAAGATGTGTCAAGTTTGCTGAGGGAAGTACACGATCTCAGCAATGCCTAGGGTTGACTGGAAAGCCTTAATTTACCCACATGCTTTCAGATAATAGATAAGCAAAATATTGCAGTTTGTGTGAGGTTAAATAGACATAGAGATGCTACTTTAAAGAATAGAATCTTTACAATATCTGGAATCAGTTGGGAGTAACCATGAAAATCTCCTGTATATTACAAATGATTGCTAATAGTCTCCTCAGGAAGTGCTTAAAAGAATGGTTGAACTTAAAAATGAGTTGTGACTTTTTTTAGGACAACTGTTACAAATTTGTTGACTTTTTCTGAGATGGCAAGTGTTTGGTATTGGTGTGTTACACAGCAGATATTTTAATAAAATAAATTTAAAAAATAATAATGATATTAATAGTAGTGGGGAAAGGGGGTTTTCTCTAACATAAATAAACAAAATAAAATTATTTTTAAATTAGTTGATTCATTTTTATTGCTTCCTAGTTCATTTCTAATTTTGTGAAAGTTTATAATGTATAAACATACAATGTGACATATATACAGAATATGCGTTTTATATCTATATATTACACATACTTGTATATAACCCATCTCATAGATATATATATGAGCTACATGCTCAGTAATAACTAATTCATGCATAATGGAAGAACATTTTTGTACCTAATGGCATCTTAATGAGGGCAATCTCTTATTGCCACATTCCTGGCAATATTTTAAAGCACTCTGAAATTGTGCTCTTATTTGATTAGCATGCTATCCTTAAAAGATGTAATATATATATCGGTTAGGATACTTTCAGTTGCCAAGTAACAGTAAATTCACTCAAACTGGCTTATACAATGAGAACTTTTATTGGCTCATTTGACTGGACTTCCATAGTAATGTGGGCTTCAGGCAAAGTGTTATCAGGGCTCCAGCCTCCACTTCATCTTATTTGTCTCAGCTTCTCCTTTCTCTTTAAGACAGCTTTAGTCCACAGACTGGTTTGCCTCATAGTCTCCAGATGGCATGCTGCAACAGGATTCCTTGTTCATGTCTAAGGAGAAAGCATGTATGTGTCATATAGGGAAAGACACAGAGAAACTATCCCTTCCTATATGTTAAGAGGAAGGAAGTTTCTTTCCCAGAAGCCCCTGAGCAAGACTTTTCAAGTCTTATTAGCTCAATTTGGTTTACACAGCTCTTATCTAAGCCATCTCTGATAAATGTAATAAGACTATGATAATTGGCCACTAAAGAGTTAGAGTGGAACGAATGTTGGGTCATCAACCATAATGTTCACTAGGTAATATATTCTCCATTTTACAGATGAGAAAACGTCCAAACATGTTAAGTAACCCAAGGCTACCTAGCAAGTGAGTCATTGGCTGGCTTGACTGAAGTGGTAATACTTATCATCTGTTCATGATTTATTGTAATAATTACTATTATTTTATTATTGAAAAAATAGTGATAATTAACTAAGGTTTGTATTTTGTAAAGGAGCACAATATTGGCAAAAAAATTGTCTACAGACAAATATATCCAAATAGCTGAGAAATAAGTCAGAAGTTGCCATACAAGGGGTTGGAAAAAATGGCTTACTGGGTGGAAAAAAATAAAGCTAAAATATTACCTCATCCTAAATAAAAAACAAATTTCAGATGGATTATATAACATGTAAAAAATAAACTATAAAAAATTAGAATTAATTTTAAGCAATATGTTTTCAAATCTCTAAGAATGAACTGTTTGAAAGTAATATTTAAAAAATTATTAACGTTTAAAATATTAAAAACAAAGGAAACCAGCTTTTTCACTATACAAAATGTAAAAGATAAATTTTAAAACATCATAATATTAAAAGGCAAACAATAAATGCAAAATGATAAAGGACTTATATTTTAATATATAAATAGTTCTTATAACTCAATAAGAAAAAGATAAACATGCCAGCAGATAAGTGAACAAAATATAAGAAAAGATATTTCACCAAAGAAGATATTCAAATTCCAATATCAACAGAAAAAAGGTCCAAATTCACTGGCAATTAAAAGTCCTAGTAAAGTAAATATGCCTTTGCTTTTGAAATAAATTTAATACAAACCAATAAAATACCTTCTTTTGTTTTGTTCCAAATCCCTTAGAACTGATAGGAAGCTGTGTTTACACAATGTTTTGTTACTAAGGCCCAATGCTGATGAGGTTTACAGGAAACTGGTACTCATACACTGTTGATAGAAATTGAATTCTTCAATTTTCAAATTCATAAACCTTTTGAAACCTAACATGTCTAACTTTTGCCAAGGGGATATGAGAAGAATATTCTCAAAATTTGCTATTGGGAATCTAATAAGATACAACTCTTCTGGAGTTTGGTGTTGAATCCTAAAAACCTTCAAAATGTTTATACAGATTAACAACTATCTAATCTAAGAAGATAAAAGAAATGTGGAAAAGAGCTTATAATTAAATGAATTTATAGTGTAACCTTAATTTAGAAACAACCTAAGCACCCAAAATAGTAAATGGTTTGATAAATTATTGTACAGTTATTCAATTAAATATTTTGCAGCCATTAAAATTATGCTTACAAAATTATTTAATATATGGGGAAGTGCTAATATAAAATTAAATAAAATGTGTATCAAGTCTTAACAAATATAATATGATCTTGATTTGGTAAAAAAAAAAAGTATGAATATATGTATAGAAATAAGATGGAAAGAAAACATTAAAATGTTGACAATGGTTATTTTTGGAATATGGAAGGAAAGGAGGTTTTTAATTTGCAATTTATGTTGTTTGATATTTCCATCAAATGCTGCAATGACCATTTCAAGGATTTTCTTGTTTAAGAATGTATTGATACACTTAGTATATTCAAAGTCCCTGTTCTCTTTTGAAAAACAAATCCTTCTCTGCTTCACTCATGGACACACATATTGACAAGTTCTGTAGGGAAATTTCATACCAATATACTACAAAAATATGTAATATCTGAAACACACACAAAATAGTTTTACACACCTACAGTGATTAATGCATTAAAGAAAACCTATAAATGTCAATCATTTTCGTGCCCAATCTTATTTAATATTCCCAACAAACTATGAGTAAAGTATTTGTCATTCCATTTTTATAAATGAAGAAACTGAGGCTCAAGTGGCCAGAATAATGTAACTAGGTAACGTCATAGCAATGTTTCAAATTTGAATCTGTTAGATGCAAAAGTTCATAGCTTTCGAAGTCCCATGCATGCTGCCTCTTAGGCAATTTATGGATATACAATTAACCAATCAACTGATGGATTCGTTTTTAAAAGTCTGATTTTTAAATTAAAAATAGATGTTTTAATTTAGAAAAAAGGAATTAATAAAGAACAGGACAAGCAAGGTAAAGTTTTTGAGGAATAACATAAGGTTAGTTTATTTGGACTTTATTTGGCTTTTAGCCTGAATTATCCTGATAATTTGATTCATTTTCTATTTTTAATTTAAATTTAAATTTCTTCCTATTCCAAATCCCTTAGAACTGATAGGAAGCTGTGTCAACACGATGACAAACATGCTGATAGTTTAAACTATCTAAAAGAATGGATGGTTCACTTTTCATGCAGGTACTAGACTTTATGCAGATGTGGGGACACTTTGACATCCCTGAGATTTTTTGTCTCAAACCACCACTACCAAGATCAAAACAAGACTTCTAAGAAACGTTAGCTAGTTAAGTATTTTATAAACAGAAGGTTAACATATCATGGCCCAAATTGTTGGCTGATCTCAAACTTTATATTCTGTCTTTTGAGACATTTGACAAAGCTCTAATACTAGTGAATTTCACTTTTGCAAATTTCAGAAAATTGTATTTTAAAGGCATTATAAGAGCATACGATTATACACTGAATTTTAGAATTAATAATACTGGATACTTAAATAGTATCTATCATCCAGGGCTCTCAAGGAACAAGGACTTTGCCATTAAATTTTGCCAGGAAGAGAGATGAGCCTATTTAAAACTTGCTGTGAAAAGACCTGAAAATGATACTTTCCTCTGTTTCTTGCAACAGCATCATTTTCAGATTCATTTACATGTCTTTTGCTTGTGCAGCTTGGTTTCGTATGGTTGGTATTGTTTGTTAACAACAGTTTTTAAAATAGCATAAGTCTGTTTGTTCCCTTTGAAATATTTCTCCTGGAAAGGAAGAAAAATGGTTAATTTGGGTTGAGGGCAGAGATAAGAAAAATATATGCTCTCCTTCACCATCCCATTATACTTTCTCCAAGACCCCTCACTACCACCCCACACATACACCACAAATACTAATTTGTAATTTTATTTGTATTAATGACTTACACTATCAAGATGCTCTTTTAAAAATATACACTTAGGTATGTATAATGCTTTTATCAGAATACTATGAAGAAGTATCTTTAACAACAGAACTAATGAGCATCTTTTCTTTTCAGAATTAGGTTGAAATGTTCCTTGAGTAACTGAGTAACATAGCCACCCTCTCTAGAACAGGCTACAAGTCTCTTGAAAAATGATCTGCTTATACTGAAATATTTGGAAGTTTTGTTATTTATATTTTTCAGTAAGAACCGTAGTTGAAATTTAGTGTTTTGCTAGCTCTTTTAACACCGAGGCATCAAAAGGGTAGAGGTTCCCCAGTGATTTTTACTCAGCCTGCAAAGACTTGGTTCCCTGATACATCCTGAGGAACTTGTGGTGATAACTGAACAAAGTAAAATAATTACGTGAAATTAATCTTACATGATTGGGAACTCTGGACTTCAAAACCTCTGGAAATAAAAACTTTTCACCTGTCCTTAAAACAAAGAGGTCAAGTATTCAATGACCAATAAAGACCCTCCATCAGTTAGAAAACACTCTGAAATCCAATTAACTCTTTCACACAGGCAACCCTCATTTTCCATTTTATCAGAAAGTTAAATTTGCCATTCTGTCCTCCAATAAAAGTTAAGTTGTTTTGATCTGATAATTGTAAGATGTACTGTAGGTATCTTAATTTGTAAGTTTTTAATGCTAAGCTCAAGGCTGTTCAGATATAACAGGAGAGCTGGAAATGAGGTACAAAATGCTGGAATTCAAATTAACCAATAAATATATTTTAATATATATCAGCAGGACTCTAGAGGATTCCATTAATGTTGAAAAATAGAAAGGATTTAGGTTAATTTGGTAAGAAGGCAGGTCAGAACGTTTACAACAGTGGTATAGAATTGTATAGAGATGCAAAATTTTTCAAGAGAGCAGAATTTTTTCAAAAACGCTGACTCTAGCTGTCACAGCCCTGCCTTGGCTAAATCCAGTGGAGAGATAGGAGGACTTTCTAATTTGCTTTTCCTCTATTTTAATAATAGCTGTGCATAAGTAATTTATGAAAGGCCAACCAGGCAGTGGGCAACAGAAAATTAAACTCATTTTATCTGAAAGCAGGTGGATCTCTATATATCATTAGCATGCATAGAATTCTCACAATGTTATTTCTCATACTGATGGAATGTAACCAAATAATATATGAGTTTTTTGCTTATGCACGAGTGAAATTTTTAGATAAAAGTGCCAGCCCCAATGGCAATTTTCTGCAAAACGAAAACTAATTCTGCGAAGCTTCTTATTACTGGAAAGACTCATTTGGCTTGCATTAGAGACTGACATAAGTGACTTTAGGATTTTACTAACAGATTAGATGAGATGTGCCACACACTGTAATATCATTAGAGACTGTAACAGCACTGGAACAGTCTGGGGCACTTATTAAGGGTACCAGAACAAGTAAATTGTTTTCCTTTATGACACAAGCTTTTGAATTTTTTTTCTCTGATTAGAGTGCTTTATTTTTTTCTGACATTTAAAACAACTTTTATTTTACATTTCCCAAAACTGCACACAAATTATTTTTCTCATGATTCATCTTAGTGTTACTAAGTGCATTATCTATGCTTTATTTCATGAATATCACCTAGGCAGAGGGTAGATATGTATTAAGAAAATAGCTTACACAATACTAAAGTCAGAATTCTTCTAACAGAATATTATCCTAACTCACAGCAAAGACTAATCTTCATGGCTCTGAGGAATTTTTGCTATTAGTACCTTTCACTAAATCAATGTTTGTATGGGTTCTACTTTCAGCTTCTAACAAAACCTTAAAACTGGATCATCAAAAATAGTCATTATAATATGAATATGAATTATTCTGTTTAGCTTCCATCCAAAAATTCATTCAAGTATATGAAATATTATAGTTTTTTATTCTGATGAATCTTCCCTTATCAAGAATTATATTTCAAGCAAAATATTTCTTGCTAAGGTAGGCAAAAATATAGAGTGAAGATGAAAATGCTTGTCGCCTTATAAAAGAAGCTAGAGGGAAGACTGGGAGCATATGGGGGATGATTTTATGCTCAATATTTTTCCTTTTCTGAGTTATCTTTTCCTGATATAAGTTATTACCTCTTCCTGGGTATATTGAGATTCCTCCCCACCCCACCCCCACCTTGCCTCTTTAAAGTCTTTTTACACTTCATCATCAGAGAAGGAAATTAATAAGAAAATGTAGGTACAAAGTTACCTAGAGAACAGAAGGCATAGGAATGCATTTTGGAAGATACTATTTAGAGTCCCAGTCTACATAGTGGTAAGGTGAAGGACTGTGGAGTCAGATAGCTGGGAGATGGAATCCCAGCCCTGCCATTTCACTACCCACCTGACTTTAGGTAAATGACTTCCCTTCTCTGAGCTTTAATTTCTTCACCTCTAAAATAGGATAATGATAGCACTGACCTTGAAGGCTCTCTCTGAAGATTACATGCAACTGGATCCTCCTGCTGGGTCTTATTCCTTCTCTACAGTGGAAGAGGATGCTGCCTGAAAAGAGAGGATGGCTTAATGGGTTGAAAATCATTTCAGATCAGTTCTTGTAGTTGTTCCAGCTTTCTGCGATAGCAACTCAAGACTGGGTTAGTTAAGAAATAGAATGTGAAAATAAGGGACAGTCCTCCACGAAGTATATGAGCTAGTAACTCTTCAACTGAGGAAAGACTGAGGTCAGTCATTCCTATGCTCAGAAGTCACCCTTTCTGAGAACTTGGCTAAGAAATGTTAGTTACAATCATCTGTGGGTTCCAAATTCTATTGCAGTTATAGCATTATCACACCACAATGATATTACTTGCATAAATATCGGTCTGCCTCACATCTTGACTCATTGAGTTCAGGGACTTTGTCTTTTCAGCTTTGTAACTCCAGCAGCTAGTACATTGCCTGATATATAGATGTTACTAAAACAGGTGTCTCTGATCTGTCCATGAATTTGTAAAAGTGTTTGAGACCTGAAAAAAAAAGCCTTACAAAATACAAAAAAAAAAAAAAAAACTTAAAAAATAAATTGGTGTGTTTAATTAAATTTCCACCATCACATTAATGTCTTCTTCATTACCAGTGAACTTTTATGTTCATACAAATTTAATTGTATTTTTAAAAGTAAGATATATCTTCTCATCATAAAAATGTCTGCGTATGCACAATGATTACCAAAAATCATAAAATAAACAAGGTACATAAAGCCAAATAATTATGGATATAAGAGTATTAAAATCCTTTTGAATTATTTATACAGAAAAAAACAGTGCAGAATGTTGGTGCATTTTGATGTGATGGGATGTGGGGTAGGTCTCTAAAAGTGGAAGGGCCCTGGCCATCAGAGGTCTTAACCTGATAATAGTGCAAGAGTGGGTGGGAATTTAAACAGGCTGGTGGAAGCATGGTGAGACTAATCAAGAAAGTGTCTTAGTGGAGGTTTCCCCTGATTTTCAATATAAAGGTGGGGAGAGAGAGATGGTTTGGAGAAGGGGAGTTATTCCTCACCAGAGCTAATCTTGTAAGAAAGCAAAGTAAGAGACTAGGAGTATGTTCTGAATGCTAGACAGGACCTCTTGAATCACTCACAACCCCACTTCCCCCAAAAAACTTTCCAACATGGTTTTTGAGACCTAAAATTATACCAATAAAGAATAATTTTATTATCTAAAATTTATGTTAGCTAGTAAACATGCCTGATTTAAATTTAAATTATATTTAAATAATATAATTTACTTAGACTATAATTATAAGTTTGAAATTTTCTTTCTTGAGGTTAGATTTGATAGAAGAAAATAGAGTATAAGGTCACTAAATGACCACAGAAGGACATTACTGGAGAAGAATGGTCATTCCAGGTATTAGTGGTCAAAAAATGCCAGCAGTCCACATGGGCTGCACTTGAGACAGCTTGCTTTCCTGGTCAGAACCCAGGATAAACAAATTTTACTGACCATCTACTGGAGAAGTGTCAATTGTATTTGATTCAGGAACCACTGAGGGCTTGTCAGCAACCTGGTCAAACAAGGATGGAGAATTTTCCAAGCCTCAGAAAGGAACAGTAAATCTATACAACTGACAGTAACAGCCACATTCTCATTGAGCCACTGCAACAGAGAAAAAACATTCATCCTGTAAAAGACACTAAAGACAGGACAATCTTAACATACATTTGTGTAGCTAGTTGTTCTATATTTAACTTGCAAGGTTTTCTCCTAAATTCCAACTAATAGATGGACTACAATGGTGTCTAGGAGAAAACTAGCAATGTTTAATGGCCATTTTGAAGTTTAAAACATGTGTAACTTTAAGGTTGGCAACATCTGTGACTTTAATCCAATATCTGGGAAAACACCCTACTAGGGCACCATATTTTTAAAAGAAACTTAATTCAGGTTAACAAATAGAATATACACTATAATGCCAGGAAACTGGCAGACAAAGTAACAATAAGGATATCTGTGACTCTTACCTGTCTCAGAAAATTCAGAGCAGACATGACAGGAGTCCAGGAGGTCATAGCAAGTCTTTGAGCTCATAACCATATTTCTTATTAAAATCTAAATTAGTTTTATTTTTACTTTTTAAATGGAAATCTATGCAGTAGTTGGGTGTGGGAGGAAGTGTGGGGGGGGCGAAGGCGGTACACAAGCTCTGAGCGCGCTGCCCGAGAAAACCAGGATGTGGACAGCTCCTTGGCGCCAATGCCGCAACCAACCGTGGACAGCTCCTTGGCGCCGGATGCCGCAAACAACCAGAGACGGACGCCTTTGTAGCTACCACAGCCAATTGGCTGCTGACATCTGTAGCAATCTCTCCTTGCCATGTGCTTCAAGATGGCCACCGCAGCTCGACCCTGCCCCCTTTCTCTCATACACATTCCATACCTTATATGGTCATAAACCCTTCCCAGCCAATCAGAATCTGCCCAGTATGCCTTACCCTTCCCCCGTGTCACTCAACTCCTCCCGTTCTGTATAAATATCAAAGCCCGCCTAATAAAGTTGGACTTGGAAGCCCAGCCTTGTCTCCGGAGTGTGCGATAGTCTCCGTATCCATTACTCATCGTCCGCTGGTGACCAGGAAGCGTCCATCTCCCCACTCTCGTCTGCGGCTTAAGACACAGACCCCGGCCTTTGGCTCGCTGCGCTCGGGGACGCCTGAGCCCGGTGGGCCGCAATCCCCCTCCCTTCGTCCCCCGACCGCCCGATCGCCAAGGGAACCGCCCCAGGGGTGGCGATCGGTGGCAGCAGCAGACAGCGGCGGCGAGCAGCGGTCAGCGGTAAAGCCCGGCCCCTAGGTGGGCGATCGGCGGCAGAGCCCGCGAGATCGCACCAACAGTTGGGAGAAGAGTAGTTGTTTTGCATGTGTGTTTGCATTTTTTTCTTTATTAGAGCAGTTGTGCATCAGAACAATCATGCATAAAATACAGGATTGCCATACACCATCCCCATTGCATTGGTGTGGAACATTTGTTACAATTGGTGACAGCACATTTTTATAATATTCCATTGTTTATTTTACTCCATTATTTTATTTCATTTTATTTATGCTGTATTTTCTATAGGTAAAAACGGTTGATACCCAAGGCCTTATCAATGAATTCCTCCATTCTTCCCACAACATTCTTTTTCCTAAATCCTTTTCCCTGTTCTCACCATAAAATACTAAATATCACACCCTATAATATTTACACAATTTCAGCTCAAGCAAACTGAGGAAAGCATAAACTTGTTATGCTACAATTTGTCTCTATCTTCTCATTTGGAGAGGGGTCTAATTATTGAGCTTCAAAAGACCTTTAAGAATGTTATAAAAATGGGTTAACGTTTATTTTAGGAAGACTCATCAAGGGTCTTATTTAAAATATACAATTTCATCCTTTCAAAATCAGGAAATGAAAAAAAAGGATATTTTTCTCAAATAATGGATGCCACAAGGGTTTCTCACATTGATTCATTGCTTATAGATAAAAACAACTTAAGCTGAATTTTGTTATTTATAGAGGAAGCGTAAAATTTTCCACCAAAATAGGTAATGACATTTTTGTGTCCATAAATGTGCATGTAAGTCCAATTATGTGTTTGTTGTCATTTAAATATCCCCACCATTATTGAAACAGAAGTTCCAGTACTAATTCTTGCTGTCACATTTTCCAAAACTTGAAAATAAGGCTTTTAAGTAAAATGTTAAGGTTTTCAATGTGAATTACTCATTCTTTGCATGGCCTGAGAAGAACACCCTCAGCAAAATAACAAAAGTCTACCAGGGTTCTGGTTTCTAATCTGGTTAAGAAATACATTATAGGATTTTTTTTAACTTCACCGTTAATGGAAAAGTTTTCCTTTCCTGAGACTCAGCAGAGTTCAAGAAAGCTCCTCTAACTGCCACGGCCTCCATCTAATTGAAGTACCATGAGCAGACCTTGAAAACAGTGGCATTAGTCACACAGCTAAACAAACAACCTTCAATGATACCAGTCGGCCAATCAGAACGATTCTCCAGATGATCTTTGTGGGAATAGCAATCCATTAATAATAACTGAAGCAATGATCTCTCATGCCACCTTTCTTTCGTGCAGGACCACTCCACTGGTAATCTCTTAGGGGAACTATTAGCTACTTCAGTGTCCTTCATAGAGGGCACTCTGCCTGCTCCAACATTTATTTCTACTATCTATAACAGTTTTTCTCTCCCACAGAAGTGGCTTTTAGAAATTAAAATAATTCTCACTGTGGCTCTAGCAGGTAGATGGGGGTGAAGTAAAGAAGAAATGCATGGGAGAATAAATGAATTGAGAAGAAAAACAGCTTTTTCCTACACTAAGCTCTCAATTTCAATGTTATCAAAGAAAAGTAATGCACCAAATTGTAATATCCAACAGTGGTTCACCTTCACTTCTCCTTGTCATTAGGAGAATAAATGTATGTGTATCTGAGTGGTTCAAACTAACTATAAATAAAGGTGTTCAGAATTTCCTTAACCTTGATCTTAATACATATATAAGCTGGAGGAATGAGAGAATGAGAGGGTGATCAAAGGTACAGAACCCACAGCTGCCTACTATACCATAAGCTCTATGTTGGGTCTTGGTATTATTTGTCATCCCATGTCCAGTGCTTTGCATTGCATAGGTGCTCAACAAGTCTTTTTATGAATAAATGCTCTTCCATAAAGGAAAATCAAGGATGAAACCATCAACTATATTGCTAAATATGCTGTAGCCTGCACAGTAGCTGCCTTTGTCATTTTCAATACTGTCATGAATGCTACTTTATTTTTATTATTTTCACTCACTAAAAAGGAGTTTATTGAGCATCTGTTACATACCTGGCCAGTGTATATGGTTTCTTACACTTTTTAAAATATGTTTTTTAAAAGAAGCTTTAGATTACATAAATGTTATATAAAAAATATAGGGGATTCCATATACTCTACCCCCTCCACCTCCCACACTTTCCCACATTAACAACACTTTCCATTAGTGTGGTATATTTGTTACAATTAATGAACACATATTGAAGCATTGTACTAACCATAATCTGTAGTTTACATTTTAGTTTATACCTTGCACCGCACAACTTTATAGGTTTTGACAAAATGTATAATGGCCTGTATCTGTCATTGCAATGTCATGCAGAACAATTCCAATGTCCCAAAAATGCCACATGTTATGCCTATTCTTCCCTTTCCCTCCCCTCAGAACCTCTGGTGGCCATTGCCTTTATATCAATGATACAAGTTATTCCATTGCTAAAATAATAATAAGTGTACTTTAGCTCATAGATGCATTCCCCCCTTATGATTGTTCATTCCTCAATCTTGAGGATTCTGGGATGGTGATGCCCACCCTGCCTCCACTTAAGAGGGGATCTCATGGGGCAGATGGATAGAACTGTCTTGCCTGCAGTTGCAGACACTCTCCACTTCCTGGGATGGGCATTGCCCATCATCATCCTTTTGTTAGTTGTCCTGGGTGAGCCCAGTGAACTGGAGAGTAGGTGTTGCAACTCTGCTGAGATTCAGGGCTCAACCCGCACATGAACAGACCAAAGATTTAAGTCTCTGGGACATGTATTTAACAATACTACTTTATTTTGATACTATGTTTTACACTTATCAACTTCTTGTTCTTACAGAATATTTTTACCTATTCAAGAATGTGGCTAGATCAACTTCCACAAACTCAACCACGGAGGTGATAATTTGATAGACCTTTCCTTTACAGGATTTCGTGTGGTGAAATCTCTGTCTCACCACACCCCCAAGTCTGTTGGCAAACTACTTTTAAAAAAAATTCTATAAACTTACAAAATCTTTTAGCTGTTCTGAACCTTCCTCATCACTTTGCACATCTCACATGATGAATAAATAACCAAAGGATATTAAGTATCAATGATTCATATTTTCAGTCATTTAAATGTATTAAAATCCAAAGCCTGAAATGCCTGGCTGGTTTATGTAATGGGATAAAACATTGAGATATTAACAAGTTTATCTCCTCCTAAGAATCTTATTTCACCCTGTGACTTTTCTTACTTGGTCAGAATTATGTCTTATTTCAGGCAAGGAGAGATGACCTAAAAGGATGAAGAACTCAGTGGCATTCTGTTCTTTTTCCCGATATCCAGAAGAGATTCTTACAACACATGGCTTTTAGAGAACATTTTTAGTATGGAAATCCTCAAACCAATACAAAAGTCAAGAACTTATATAATGAACTCCTATATATGTACCTCCCAGTTTCAAACTTTACCAATACAACGTCAATCCTGATTTATCTGTATCCTTACTTATTCATTCCCCTTCTGCCCTGAAGTTTTGGAAGGATATCTCAGACATCATATCATTTCACCCAAAATATTCAGTATGTATCTCCAAAAGATAAAGACTTTTTTTGAAACTCATTCTTTCTACATCGGTTTACAAGTTGTACAAGATGTATTCACCAGAAGAGATTCATTCTTTTTAATATAATCACAATACCATTATCACACCTAAAACTAAACAATTCCTTAATATCACCAAATATCTAATCACTCATATTTCTATGATTGTCTCATAAATGAAACACACAGCTTTTTATCTTCAAAGTCCAAACATAGTTTCAAAAATCTAAGCTCTGAGGGATTCAGAACATAAAGGTTATCCATTTTTTTAAAAAAAAATTGGAAGGAGACTAGATGAGGAAGCATACCATCTCATCCCAAAGGCTATAGAGGTTGTCCAGACTGGGGAAGGCAGGGAGAGAAGAAAGCAATATATATTTAAAACAGATTGGAGAATGGATCCTGCACCCAACTGCTTAAGTCAAGTTCCAGAAACCCTTGGTAAATGAAGACCATGTAACCCTCCAGGATTTAGATGCAAAACCTGCATTTACATTGAATTAACTGAGATTTGAATTTCTGCCTCTAAGTAGAATGAGGGTTTGAGACATATCAATTTAGTCTACAGAAAAATAAAGAAAGTGCTTTTTGATACACGCGGGTTTCTGGCCTGTAAATTTATTCTCAATCCACTTGATTGATTTGTTTTTCTAAGTTTGGAAGTTGGAGTGTAGGTTTGACCTTTCCTGCAAGGCTGGCCAGCCTCTTGGAGGACACAAAATTAATATTCAACCATGTATCTCTTCTGGAAAAGTTGTGTTCTTACCTGGCCCCCCAAGTGAATGAACTGAAAATAGTTTCCTTTGGGAAACACATGAAAGAGGAAGTTTCTAAATTTTCATCCTTGGGATTATTTGGTTTCCTTAAATTACATAAATTGTCACAGTAACATGAAAGTAATTGATAATAATATCTACCTTTACAGGTTTAAGACAATATGCCAATCAGTATATGGGTTACCTCAGTTAATTTTTATAAAATTCCTTTGAAGTAGCTACTATTATCTCCAATTTATAGATGAGGAAACCAACATGACACAGTTTGTGGAGAGCAAAGAGATTACCTCAGTCAGGTGTATTGCTCATCGGACCCACACATCTAAACACTAAACTATTCTGCATCCCTTTCTTGGCAATTAAAACACAACAGAACTATTCCTTCTCAGGAACATGGTCTTAAGAAGTGACATTTCCCTGAACTCAACTCTTCATGAGACTTTAAAAATCTTAATCATCATTTTAAACCTCAAAGTATAAAATGAGAACAAAGGATCCTTAAAATGCTAACCCATATAGATAATTTACTATTGTTTTTTCTTTTAACAGCAATAAGCTTTGCATTTATTATCAAACTGCTTTTTTCAAACTACAAATATAAAATTTGACCTGGTATTTATGATCAGGTTTTCTGTAATTCTAAGTGAATGTTACAAGAGAAAATAATGAGACAATGGTTGATAATATTGAAAAAATCCAAATTTACAGGAGATTTTTCGAGTGACTTACTATGATGTCTATTCATTGAAAGAAAGCATTTGAAAAGACAAGTATATAAAGAAGTTACCCTACAATGACGAGAACAAAGGCCAATAATGACAAAGAGGTGAGCAATCAAGGAATTATTAAAAGAAACTTTCACTGTGAGGGAAAATTAATTTACCCAGAATTTAGTGCAATTGTTGAAATAACAAAAGCAAGGAGGCAAGGCAGCAAACCTTGTGGCCAAAGTTTTGCCGAAAGCCACAGTAGTTTTTGGGAAGAGGACAGCAACTCTGCCTTTCTCTTACATTTTGTCAAAAATCACTGGTGGCATATACATTAGTGGCAATTAACAGTCTTATTTATTTAACATCATAGTTTTTCTTTTCCTGTCAAAACTTAAAGTGATTAATAGATCTATAGACTTTTACCTCTGTTTTACCTGTAAATATTTTGAAATTCCTACATCCCAAATTTTAGGGGAAAATAGCTTTTTATCATCTGATTCTAGTTTTTTTTTTAAAAGATACCTGTGACTTTTTTTTTTTAAGATTTGCTTTTATTTATTTTTATTTATTTATTTATCGCCCCCCCCTTGCCACTTGTGCTCCCTGTCTGCTCTCTGTGTCCATTCACTGAGCATTTCCTCTGTGTCTGCTTCTCTGCCTTTGTTGCATCATCTTGCTGCACCGGCTCTCCATGGGCAAGGGCTGTCAGTTCTCCGCAGGCGCGGGTCAGCTTGCCCTCACCAGGAGGCCTCAGGAACTGAACCCAGGGCATCCCATATGGTAGACGGGAGCCCAACCACTTAAGCCACATCTGCTTCCCTACCTGTGACTTTTCTTGACAGTCAGAGATATTTAAAGTCTTCCATTTAAGGTGTAGGTGTTTATTAAGGACACTTGCTTTGAAGCAGAGGGATAACCTCTCTGCCTGGCTGCTTTCACACTGAGTAGCCATTTTTGGCCAGAAAAGTAGATTCATAGGATCTAAACAGATCTACCAAGGATATTCTCTACCCTCACCCCAAATTAATCAGCCAACAAGGAATAATACTAGAAACCAGGGAGGATAAAAAGAGCTATTAGACATTACCCTTGGCCTCAAATTTCATGCTTTTCTTCCTACTTAGGGGGAAATTCCCATTTTTTCTGTTGTCAGTCTACACTTCAGTTGAAATGTTAGTTTTCACTGCCACAGAGAAGAGGCCACAGTCCAAAGTAATTGTACAGGGCCTGCGCCCGCGGAGAGCTAGCGCAGCAAGATGACACAACAAAGGGAGTCAAGCAAACGCAGAAAAACATGCAGTGAATGGACACAGAGAGCAGACAGTGAGCACAAGTGGCAAAGGGGGAAATAAATAAATATAATAAATCTTAAAAAAAAAAAAAAAGGAATGGTACAGAAAAAAGGAGCTAATTCTTGGTTTTTGAACTTGAGAGTGCTCAGACCCTATCAATTTAATAGTGATTTAAGAAATTTTCAGGGATAATCCCCAGATCCAGAGAAGATGCTACTCTTCTGAATGAGTTGTGAGTCTAATGTTCTCTTTAAACCATTAACCTTCATAAATTCAGAAAAAGATGTTCTTTGCACTAGAGCAGTGACCGGGAAGTTTCACACCAGATATGCATGAGAGTTGAACTTCTCTTTGGATGATGAGTTGATTTTGAATGGAAATAAATTGACATTCTGGTTCAAGAACTGGCCTAAGCCAAAGCTCAGATAATACAGCTACCTGAGAAGTAACCACAAAGTTCCACAGATTTCTCTATCCCTCCTGTAATAAGTGCTGACTTCTTTGATAATTATCACTGTGTCTAGGAAGGAAAATAGCTCTTAATTAAGGAGAGTGTTTAGTATCATTGTCTTAAGAATTTATATCTAGTCCTTGGGCCATAAAAGGGCCACATGCTCTTGTCAAATCCTCTGTGTGCTCTCTGCTTCTAGCTCAAGCTCTGCCCTGATAATCACATTCACCTTCTTCATTACTAATAAAACACTGGTTAACCAGGAGGGCACATTACTGCTCAGAATAAAGATTGCAGGGAGGTGTGATTATGTGACTAAGCAGTGACTTTTGAAATACAACTGGAAGAGCTGTGTGGCAGCTTTGGGTATTATCCTATGCCACCCAACTTCTGCATCCCCTCTTCCTGCCTGCTTGCCAGAATGCAGAACTGATGACCAAAGCTAAAACTGTCCTTTTGGACATGAGGTAAGCTCAGCATGGTAAAGCAGCAAGAACAGAGGAGTCTGATGGCCACGGAGCCACCACATTAGCTCTGGACACATTACCTCCAAATTTTACTTAACAAAGAAACAAACTTTCGATCTGGTTTAAGGCCCTCCAACTTTAGGCCCGCCAACACATGCATCCAAACCTATGCTAACTAGAAAACTGTTCATCTAGAGAACTGCATACAGCGCCACTCTGGCCCTGAATTTGTTTGATATAAGTGAAATAAAAGCATTCTATCTGTAACAACCATTTTTTTGGTAAAATACAAAAAATTCCCAATTTTCTTAACAGGATATTCAAAGCTGTATGATCCCATGACTCTTCTATGGAAATGCCTTACGAGCCATAAGGTGGTATAAGAAATTGCAAAATGACTGTGTACATTTACGTGTGATTTAGACAACTTTTCCTTGCCTATAAGTGCAAAGTCTAGGTTCATTCCATTTTAAGTAAAAACTAGATCACTGCTATTTCGAAAGTTTCTTTATCTTGATTATTTTTTTCTTCTGTATTAAATGACAATTATTTTCCTAATAGCAATTTTGATACCTGATCAGCACTGAAAACTTGGAAAACACAAATCTTTTTCCTTTTTTCATTCTTATTTTGCCTGCTTATTTGAACAGATCCACATTTTTTTCTCCCAGGAGAAAAAGTAAGGGTGAGGGAAATGCCAAAATCTGAAGGAAGTTCTGGGGAAACCAAGGGAGAAAAGGCGGCGAGGCCTCCAAAATCCTTTATGCCGCCTCACTGCCATAAACTGCATAGCAGTTTGCAGAGGAGAGGTTTGCATGTCTGCCATTTTCAAGCAAGTCTTACAGTTGCACCTTCCTCTTTTCTTGTTTTCCCTAAACTTTTCCAGCTCTCTCTTCTTATGTAAATATATAAGTCCTGCACCCCATTTCATGCTTTATTATTCCCCAAATAGCAAATGCATTAGGCCTTTTTGAGTCAACTGTGGAGAATGCATTTTGAAGCAAAGCGTAATACTCTAAAATGGTTAGTTCATGGGGTTTTAATTTTAGGAATGTGAGAAAAGCATTAATTCATAGTCTTCAATTGGCATAAAAGCTCAACAGATCTCATGATGGAAAATCCACCCTCTTGTCCTTTGCTCAGAAGTGTGCAGGAGACTTAGTGTAAATTGAAAGCTCTCATAAAGTTTGCATGTTCCCAGCTGGCTTCCTGGAGTATCTGTCTGGACCACATTCTTGAAGAAAACTGTTTCCGTAAGAGAAGAGAGTCCTTGAAGTCTTATAGTAGTCAACCAGAAGAAAGTTCATACGGTACTATCCCTGGGCTTTTCAAAATATTTTTATTAGAGACCCAATCCCATGGCCGAGGGCAAAACCTGAATACCCAAATTTCTGTGTTTTATCACCTGCACTGATCAGACCACCTAGATCAGTCTGCTTTTTGTGAAAATAGGATTGTCAGGACCATATCACGGGAAAACCAACTTTAAATAGGTAATGGCTCATAAAAATTGCGTAGTGTGAATGGAAATTTTGGAATGATTATTAACCAGTGAGCCTTTTTTTCTCTATCTGCAACTTTTGTTGCTGTTTTTCTCAACCATTTAATTTATTGAGAGGAGATGTTGCTGTGGTTCATGATTTAGCAGCAACCATTCTTGTGTTTACATAGAGTTATGATTGTATTTGTTGTTTCGCTTTGTATTGGAAACTTGAATAAAATTTTCTACATTATTTTTAATCAGGGTTGTGGTATAATTTCTTTGTGTTTGTAACAATATGGACATTGTCCTTCTAGAATCTGCCTCCTCATCATGGAGGAAAAAAACTATTGGTCCTTTTCAGCATGATAGAGATAATTTGTAAAGATGAGTATGCTGAGGAGCCATTTGGCCTAAAGAAGTGTGCAAATGAGGTCCAAATACACAAGGTGCCAGGTATGTCTTTCTCAGATCAACAAAAGCTGTCTCTCACCATTGAATTCCATTCTCTCAGGGGACTGATGAAGGCTAACCAATCTGATGCATGTGTAGGCAGTAGTCCCTTAGACTAGCGCTTGAAAATAGTCAGTGCCAAGCCCATGAAGTTTCCAATGAGATAGACCAAACCCTGAAGAAACTTCTGGTTTGAACTTTCTGGCATCGTGAAAGTGGCTGAAGTGGTCATATGTGCCTAAATGGGTCAACAGGCCATCAATATACACCATCATAGTAGGAAAGATGGTGATTATATTGCCTGCCATGTACATGAGGAAGAGCTTCATAGGAATGTTTTTTTTTAATCACACTTTTATTATATTAATGCAATTTTAAAAAATTGTAATACATGCATGTGGTTCCAAATACAGCAGTACAAAAGAGAATAGAGTTAAAAGTGAACCATTCATGTTGGCCAATCAGGATGGTGGAATGAGACATTCCAGGGCTCTGTCCCCTCATAGAATCTTTGAACAACCAGCAAGAACTGACAAAAACATCTTTCTCAAAGCTCTCGAAAAATAAAGGATAGCATTAATTAGATGAGTCCTGAATAAGATAAAGGCAAATTAAAAATGGTAGGATCTCCTGACACCCTTACTGGTCCCTTCCCCAAACCCTCATCAGTGGAGAAAACCACACTTCCAGTGCAGGTCTCTGGTCCTGTTACTCTGGTCCAGAGGGAGCAGAGTAACCCTCATGTCATACACATGTAAGTCTGTGCCAATCTGTCTGAGGGAAGCCTGAAGGACTAAACCAGGATACTTGTCACAGGCTTGCCATCCCAGAACTTTCTCTGCATGTAGAGGCACCTCACAGAGCTCTCCTACAGAATACTGTGGGAGAGCAGTCAAGTTGTAGCTGCTGTGGG
Organism: Cabassous unicinctus; assembly: GCA_029593785.1. NCBI lineage: Eukaryota > Metazoa > Chordata > Mammalia > Cingulata > Chlamyphoridae > Cabassous > Cabassous unicinctus. Next base: position 24,220 of record JAQZBX010026863.1, read on the forward strand.
ACATACAGTGAAGTGCCTTGGGAACATTAGGTGTTTCCTAGGGAAAAGGGGACATTCATATCCTTGTAAATGGGGGAATTCATAGGAATGTTTTTGAGGGGACCCAAGGTGATGTCCCAGCAGCACTACTCTACCAGGATCTGGTCTGCCTCTTATATGCTGATACCAGGCACTCGTTTGTCCCAGAGCTCCCAGGCCTCTGCCCCAGTCACTTTAGTCCCCACTGCCTCTTCCAGGCCACGCAGCTCAATAGCCTACTTGAAGCACTGAGCTCAGTTTGCCACCAGGCCCCCCTGGCTGTCATGGCAACAGTCACTGCCAAAAACCGAGAAGCCTCTCACTCCAAAGTGATTGTCAGACTACAGTGCCACCAGTGTCCCACACTTCTTTTTATTTTAAATTAGAGCAGTTGTGGGTTTACAAAAACATCACGCAGAAAGCACAGACTTCCCGTATACTCCTTTCTCACGCACACAGTTTTCGCTATTATTAACATTTTGCATTAGTGTGGCACCTTTGTTATAATTTATAAAACATGTTACTATCATGCTATTAACTTCAGCATACTGTTTAGATTGTGTTGTCCAGTGTTATGGGTTTCTGTGTGTGTGTGGTAACAACATAACATGTCCCTTTTTTCCTTTTTTGAATATACAATTCAGTGATGTTAATTATATAAACAGAGTTGTGCCTCCATTCCCATAATCCATTACCAAAACTTTTCCATCAACCCAAACAGAAACTCCATAACAATTAAACCTTAACTCCCAATTCCCCTCCCCCATTTGGCCCCTGGTAACCTGTATTCTAGTTTCTGACTTCATGACTATGCTTATTCTGCTTATTTCATATAAGTGAAATCATATAGTATTTGTCTTTTTCTGTCTAGCTTAATTCACTCAACAGGGTGTCTTCAAGGTAATCCATGTTGCAGCATGCATCAGAACTTCATTCTTTTTTACAGCCAAATAATATTCCATTGTATGTATTTACCATATTTTGTTTATCCATTCATTGGTTGATGGACATGGGTTTCTTCCATCTTTTGGCAATTGTGACTAAAGCACTATGAACATCAGTGTGCCGTCTGAGTCCCTGCTTTCCTAGAAGTGGGATTGCCAGGTGGTATGGTAATTCTATACTTAACTTTCTGAAGATTTGCCATACTGTTTTCCACAGTGGCTGTACTATTTACATTCCCGCCTACAATGTACAAGTATTCCTATTTCTCCACATCTTCTCCAGCAATTGTTATTTTCCATTTTTTAATAGTAACCATTCTAGTGGGTGTGAGATGGTCTCATTGTGTTTTGATTTCATTTCCCTGATAGCTAATGACTTTGAGCATCTTTTCATGTATTTACTGGCCATTTGAAATCTTCTTTGGAGAAATGTCTATTAAAGTCTTTTTCCCATCTTTTTAATTGAGACGTGTCTTTTTACTGTTGAGTTGTAGAAAATCTCTATAAATTCTGGATATTAAACTCTTATCAGATGTATGGTTTCCAAATATTTTCTCACATTCTGAAGGTTGCCTTGGGTTTCTTGATAAAGTCTCTTGATGCATGAAAATATTCCATTTTATTCTAGCCCCATTTATCTATTTTTTCTTTTGTTGCTTGTGCTTTTTGGTATAAAGTCTAAGAAACCACAGCTTAGCACAAGTTCTTAAAGATGTTTCCCTATGTTTTCTTCTAGGAGTTTTATAGTTTTAGCTCTTATATTTAGGTCTTTGATTATTTAGAGTTAATTTTTGTATAGAGTGTGAGGTAGGAGTCCATCCTCATTCTTTTGCATATGACCATCCTATTCTTTCCTCACTAAGTGGACTTAGTGCCTTTGTCAAAGATCAGTTGGCCAAAGGTATGTCTATAAATGAACTCTCAATTCAATTCCATTGGTCTATATATCTGTTCTTGCAGTTTCACACTGTTTTGATTATTATAGCTTTGCAATATTTTGAAATCAGAAAGTGTGAGTCCTCCAACTTTGTTCTTCTTTTTCAAGATGGTTTTGGCAATTTGGGGCCCCTTTACACTTCCATATGAATTTGAGGATTGGCTTTTCTATTTCTGCATATAAGTCTGTTGGAATTTTGATTGGAATTTCATTGAAACTTTATATTGCTTTGTGTAGAATTGAAATATTAACAATATTCAGTCTTACAATCCATGAACAAGAATGTCCTTCCATTTTTTTAGGTCTTCTTTGATTTCTTTTAGCAATGTTTTGTAATTTTCTGTATACAAGTCCTTTACATCCTTTGCTGAGTGGATTTTTCAGGATTCTCGATGTATAGAATCATGTCATCTGCAAATAGGGAGAGTTTTATGTCTTCTTTTCCTATTTGGATGCCTTCTATTTCTTTTACTTGCCTAATATCTCTGGCTACAACTTGTTGACAACAATATGTTGAATAACAGTGGTGACAATGCGCATCCTTGTCTTTTTCCTCATCTTAGAGGGAAAGCTTTCAGACTTTCGCCATTGAGTATAATGTTAGCTAAAGGAGGCAGAAGTAAGAGAGGAGGAGAATATTATTGTTTCTCTAAATTTTCTCAATGTAAAACCTAAATTAAATTTCATCTGCAAAAATCCTCCTAATAAACAAATTTTGGGAAACACAACAAAATATTTTCAGTAAATTTAGATGTTGAGTGTCTTTCAATTAATTTCTAAACATGTCTTCTCCATTAGTTTATCACTCAATATAATGCCCCACCTAGTTATCGACTACAAAAAGCATTCCTTAAATGCTTCTTGGTAAAAGTCAGGATTGGGCTCAGTCTGTTGTAGAACTCATCATAATGTTGGTCTAGGTAGGAGTTTAAAAGTCCTAGTTCACTTTTTTTTTAAAGATTCATATTTATTTATTTATTTATTTATTTATCCCCCACCCCCTTGCCACTTGTGCTCACTGTCTGCTTTCCGTGTCCATTTGCTGCATGATTCCTCTGTGTCTGTTTGTCTCCCTTTGTTGCATCATCTGGCTGTGTCAGCTTTCCACGGGTGTGGGCCATCAGCTCTCCATGGGTGCGGGCCAGCTTGCCCTCACCAAGAGATCCCAGGAACTGAACCCAGGGCCACCCACATGGTAGATGGGAGCCCAACCACTTGAGCCACATCCGCTTCCCCCTAGTTCATTTTTTTTAGGTTCTTCATGCTCTGACCATAGCCCCCATTTCTAGTAATTGGCCTTCCTTCTTGTGTCTATGACCAGGCTTCAACCTTGTAACCTGAAACTGGGTCATGGCTTGATACACTGTACTGAATTCTTACCTTGACACCCTGCTTGGCTCTCCCCAGTCCTTCCAGGCCTTGGAGGCTTGTCACTGAATGCCAGCCTGGTTCTGCTTTGCCCTGTGCTTCCTCCTGAATTTTTCCTATTTTGGGACTTCCGGCTGAACTTTGAGGACACCTCCTTTTGCTGGACACCCTAATGCTTCTATCTATCCAGACTCCCACCTGTTTATATCTCCATTCTCTCTGTACAGCTGGTCAGTCTAGCTAGACTTTCTCCAAGTGCCTGTACCACTTCAAAAGGTATGGAGAATTCCCAGCATCTCTCTGCCCTGTTTGGCAAGACCCTAAGCCACTCAACAACCTACAGTCTTAATGCTGAATTCTTAAGTTTCTGTTTTTACTGTGTCTATCAGCTTCTTAATTATAGGGTTTTCATTCCATGAAGGAAAAAATAAAAAAGCTATTATCTTTACCTAATCTCAGAATTGAAACATCTGGCACACACACACAAAAAAGAGATACTCAACATTAATTTTAAAATCCCAGAATCAAGGAGGCATCTTATATACGATATTGTCTAGAATCCTACTCAATGCAGACATCCATGATAGATGATCAAGCCTTTCCAGACAACTTGTCCTATTGTAAGATTTTGTTCTTTAAAATGAACTGAAATCTGTAGGAGCAAACATTCTACTCATAAATGAAAGATGGAAACAAAGAACATATGAAACACCATAAACATTCATTTATGTAATGAACATTAGTGGAGCATGTACTATGTAACAGGCACAAAGTCTCCCAGGAACCCTTTTGAACACCTTTTGGAAAATGACTCACTAATAAATTAAAAATAACCTTAGCATTTCACATTTCACTATTTCCTTGCACATATATCTGGCAGTATTTCAATGCTCTACCTTTCATGTTTTATAAATTGCTATAGAGAGTATCTGTCTTTGGGTCTGGGCAAATAGAAGAGCCCCAACAGTAGAAGAAGAAACAAGGGTAACTCAGGACTGAAAAGCTATAACACAGGTGCTGAGGAAAGGTAACAAACAAGATGCCAGAGGATTCTGTCAACCGAAGTGGAAAGCTGAGAGCCAAGATTGGAACAAGCTACTTGGGGTGAGATGGGAGACTGGGAGAAGAGGAAGTCTCAAAATGGAGCAGAGACCTGTCTCTTTTATTGCCCAAGAGTCCCAATAATGACAGATATTTCTACACCAGAGTGCTTCA
>JAQZBX010026864.1:0-28702 GCA_029593785.1 Cabassous unicinctus
ACATTTTAAGAAAACCTGGTATGGAATAGTCCCTTCTTGTTGAATTTTAACATCATAGGTCAGTGAATGGAGAATCATGATTAAAAAAAAAAAAAACTTCACAGAGGATATAATTATCTCAGAAATAAACTTACACAGGATTGAAAATGGAAAAATGGCACATTTAGATTGGTTTTCTGTTATTTCTTTAAATCTGTAAGTCATTAAAAAACTAAGAACTAATACTAAAGAATTTGATACAGAAATTATTATAAAGGTCAGATTCGCACATTAGAAAGCAGACAAATGCAATTATGTTTCCAAAATCTATTAATGGCTCAATTAAATAATAAATCAGATATTTAGGTGTTGTTCATTAATGGTTATGTGTGTCTGTGTGTGTATGTGTGTGAAATGGAAAAATCGCAGCTTCTTTGTGTTTGAAGGCAAATCTTAGGATGAAGTTACGTACACTTTTTGTTAACATTTTTTGTTGATTTTTTCAGTTTATGTACAATAATTTGGCTTTTCCAAATTTCTCACTTACAAATAATAATCTTCCCTGAAGTGCAGAAAGTGACACTCAACTCAGAAATCCTCTGTTTCTTCTTTGTCTTAAGGAAAAACAAATTTAGAAAGAAAACTGCCTAGAAATTTCAGTATTAAACAAAACGTGTCAACAAAATGGAAGCACATTTCTTCTTCATAACCATCTATTTTCTCATGAGGTCACTAAATTTGCCATCGCCTCATAGCTACTATGTCCTTAAAATGCACAAAGCATCTGTGTCAATTACACAAGCCAACTGATATCGATATAGAAAAAATTAGGATGAACCTATGTGGAATCCTCTTTGGCTGAGTGTGTGATTGGAGATCACATTCACTTATCTCCTTTAGCCTCAAACCTCTTGGCTTTCTTTGCCCGTAGTCACCCAGGGCAGTGGTTCGTTCTTGTCAGTACACAGCTTTCATGGGGAAAGGCACTCAGTAAACGAAGAAGTTTGGGAGAGGTGAGAATTCATGTTCAGCCTAGCATGTCTGGGAAGTTTTCCAATCCTCCAATCCTGCACTAAAGCACAAAAGTAAATTGAATTATATTATTTAGGTGACATCAAACCATATTTATACATGGAGGCTCATTGACAGCATATCTTTCTTAAGAAACTCATTGCTTTAAAACTTACTCTTTCCCCTAAGCAGGTCTTTAAGTTTGTATTCATTTTAAAATTCCTTCTATTTAAATCCCTTACTTTTTTACAGAAAATGATAGCAAATGATAAGTCCACACTATTATTAAAAGAAAAACATTTTTGTGATAAAAACATTCTATAACCATCTGGAAAAATAAATGCAAAATTAGAAAGCATAAGTGAAATGAATGTTGCTAATGATTTTAGTTACTAAAATTGATGAACCTGTACTATCAGATTTGAAAACTTGGGGGTATTTTGGACTTTGGAGGATAGAATTTGTGATTTACAGTTAGTCACAAAATCTCTACTATTGCCAGTACACTCCAATTCACTTCAGACTTCAATTTATGTAGGCTGGTTTGAGGCATTTTTCTAGCTGTACAGAAAATTAAATAGAGGGGTACTCTACCCTTATCAAGGATATTTATTTCTTCCAGATAAAACATTTGTAAAAATTATTTACATTGAATTATTTTTTTCTTAGAAGTATTTTACAGTAGAACTTGCTATAATTTTAGGGATATAGATCATAAGCACATCTCCTTCTTCAAGCAATTTCCTTGCTCTCTCTTTCTGTTGTAAAGTTTTATATGATTCTTTTCTTTAATATCCTTCAGATAAATATTTGGGATTTTTCTTATTATTATTTTTAACCCCTGACCCTATTTTTCCTATACATTTTGGTATTTTTCTCTTCTTTGTCCTTTTGCCTTCTTATAACTACGTAGCCTTTTGCCTAAATAACCCAGCCTCAACATGACTATGCTCTACTGTCCTTCCACAGCACCTTTTTACTTGTCTTGAACTCATTACACTCCCTTATATTCTACCTACTCTTTGTCTTTCTAGATCATTGATCAAAATTTGCTTATTGAATATCAACTATAAATTTAACAGTTAGATAAGAGATAATTTCTGATGAAACTTTACCTAGTGAGATAGAAAAGTGCATATTAAATTATTAAAGAGCATCAATTAATTAAACCCTAAATTATGTGGTACAGACTTACAATGAAAATTCCAGGAAAGTCTCAGTGTGTGCTGTGCCATAGCTCCTCTCTGGGAAAGTTGTTCAAAAATGATTCCTCGTCCATAAGGCACCAATCTTTATGTTGTGGGGCCTGGCTACCCTGGTCCACAACTGACTGGACCAGAAATCTCCACCTTAGCAAAAGACTATAAGTTAATATGCAAATACTCATGGACATGGACAGCCAGCAGGCCAAAATGAGGTGGTTGGCATGAGCTCTACCCTATAGAAAGAACATTCACTGTTGAATAGGGTATAGTCAACAGAATCACATCCTTCCTTTTGGGACATTTGAATGCAAAACATATAGGAATATTTTGAAAGTTGTAACAGCAATAAGAGCAGAAAAATTGAAAGAAAAGTTTAATTATCAAAAAGGTAAAATGACTAAAGTGGAGTTTTGATGGATTAGTTTGAAAACACTTCCAAAGCAAGCAATTACAAATGGTAGATAAATATAACAAATACTCTTTTAAACAGAAAGCAAAGGAAATTCCTAGGAATTAGTAAGCAAAATGATCTGAAAGCCACAGCCGAGCTTTGGTGTCTGGGCTATGGGGAGAAGGGGTGGGGATGCTGGTACCAGCCTTAGGAAGCCAGAGGCTCCAACTTTAACCCTTATTAGCAAGGAATGGAAGTTTTGGCCTTGGCCCCATGCAAGGCAGGGAATTGGAGCTGGTGCTCAGCCATAAAGCTTGGACACTTAAAGGGCTGAGGAAGGCAGAACTAGAAAGAATCCACCCATGAGCCCAGAAAGGTGTCTTTCTTAACCTGGGCTCTGAGTGGAAAATGAAAGTCTACTCAGAATCTGAAAACTTTGGATTTCAAATTTCTACTAACTTCAAGGTTTTATATACTTAAAGCTGATAATTATGTAAAAATTGGTTCCAGGGCAGTGATAATCCTAGGAGATCTTGCAGAAATAAATGCAATATCTCTCTGGAGGGATACTCTGCTCGTCCAGGCAAGAGAGTTCACAAACCCAAATAAACAAATCAACAAAACATTCATGGAATAAGCCACTGTGAGTGAGATAGAGGACACACAAAGAAAGCATAGGAAATATGAAAAAGAAATGAAAAGTATAGAGGATAGATTAAGAAGTTTTAAGAATTTCAGAACAGGAGAAGAGAGAATTAGAGAAAATACTGGAAGAGATAATGCCTAAGAATTTTCACTTCTCTTGAAAAATATGAATCCTTAGATGCAGAAAGCACACACATTCTGGGCACACACACACACACACACACACACACACACACACAAACCCACATTTTAGAGAAATTGAAAAATCCCAAAGAGAGAATGAGAAGAGCTTACAAGAGAAACGATATGTTTACAAAGGAGTGACAAGTATGCACATAGCATGCTTCTTATCAAAGTAATATGTGCCAGAAAAAAAGGAACATCATTCAAAGGTGCAGAGACCCTTAGTAGAAGAACTCAATAAAAGAACTATTAAAGAATGAACAGTAGGAAGAAGAAAATTAAACCAGGAAGAAATGAGTCAAAAGACTGAGCAAAAATGTTTGGAAATATGTGTGTGAACATAAACCAGCATTCTTGTATAAAACACATAATAGATATTAATAATAGTATCTGATGTGGGGTATAAAAAACAAAATATAATAATAGATATTAATAATAGTATCTAATCTGGGGTGTATAAAACAAAATAGAACAGCAATGACATAGTGTCTGATAAAGAGGTTATTGGAATGCTCATGAATTTTGCCTAAAACCACCTGCCCTACCCTATCTCTTTCCTGACTTTCCTCAGTCTTACTGGCCTCAGGACTTATGTTCCTCTTTGCAGTTTGGAAAATGTACCATTCCATCATTTTGCCTCTCCTATATAGCTTGGCCTCTACTCTCCCTTCACCTACAGTCTCTCTTGATGTTTTGAGTAAACAGTCTTCTGGGTCCAATCTGACCCCCAGCATCCTGTCTTGAAGCCCCCTTCCTTACCAGGCAGCTCTCCATCAAGTTGGGGTAAGCCCAATCGGCAGGTCTGGGACACTTGAGAATGCTTGAGTTCTTCACTTAAGGGTTAGACAATATTAAGTGGATATAGATATGTGCGTGTCAATCTTTAAACCTTAGAGTCTGTTGCTCTATTCCTCTTATGCAGATGCTATCAAATCTATTAGTGGCTACATCAAGGACAGTTCTCTGGAGGCTTTGTGATAGGAAATGGAAGGATCTGAATGAGGCACTGTCGTTCTCTGGTTATCTGGATGGTTGTTTGTACTTGTGCTGCTCCCACCCCCCCAGGCACATCTCTAAAATAAATTTATTAGGAAATCATAGCTTTCAGTTTTTGACAGAATTTGGGAGTACAATTTAAGCTGACAATACAGTCATGGTCCCTGCCTGATTATACTCTTTCAGGCCATTTGAGTGAGTTCCTAGAGAAGAAAGCTCCTGGAGATGGCCTTTCCCAATATAGGCGGATGTGTAGACACCCGAGGACTGTAGCATTTTTAATTAACATGAGTTAAATCAGATAACAAATGAGCCTTGAAGTTAAAAAAAAAAAAAACAACTTCATTAAGCATTACGGTTTTGGGGTATGTCCCTTCAATTTTAATGACTTGTACCTAAAATGTAGCACCATGTGGATTTATTATTATTTTTAAAATTTTATTATTTTGCAAAAAGAAAAACTCACAATGATTTGAGCAAGAAGAATTAGAATAGGTAGTCTATGTGAGATATCAATGGGGTATAAATAAAAACAGAAGGGCCAGAGAATACTTGCCACCAGGTAGATCTGGGAAGCTTATTAAGGTAAACATAGGGCATTTTCAAGGAATGTTTTCCAACTCCTTACGATACTAGGAGTTTAAAATAATGATTTTGAAGTGCTTCAGACTTCCATTGAAATGCCGCAGCTAACCTAATAACTTATTGCTGTCTCCTCGGGACTCTGGTTTATTATGTTATTTGTATTATCTTCTTGGCATGGCCCCTTGATGTCAAATGGCAAGTGTAGACATTGCGGTGAATTCAGTATTTCAAAGAAAAGGATGCTAATCTTTGGGGAAATATGGAGAAGCAATGAGGAAGGGAAGTATCAGACCTGGCATTGGTAAATAAGTGATAAAAGCATTTGATGCTAAATATTCTCGAGTCTGTGATAGCTTGTAATTGTCCTGTTTTCTTGTTTGCCCCTTGATAATTTCTGTCTTCCTGGTTCAGCTACCATGGACAGTTATGCTCCTAGTAGGAGGGAAAGTCTCAAGTGCAGAAAGTGAAACTGGGAAGAGGATTCAGAGATCTGCAATGTCCTGAAATACCTCCCTACTTTGCCACTGCCACTGCCAGTTGTGGTGGGCTGCATAATGGACGCTAAAGATATCCGTGTCCTAATCCCCAGAACCTGTGAATGTTTCCCCCTATGGGACTTTGCAGATGTGATTAAGTGAAGTACCTTGAGAAAAGAAGAGTATCCTAGTTATCCAGGTGGGCCTCCAATGTATTCGCAAGTGTCCTTGTAAGAGGGAGACAAAGGGAGAGTTGACACAGAAGAAGAAGGCAATGCGACCGTGAAGCAAGATGATCCGCTGCTGGCTTAGAAGATGGAGGAAGGGCCTTGAGTCAAGGAGTACAAGGAATTCAGCTCAAAGAGGGGGAAAAACAAGGAAATGGATTCATTCTCTAGAGCCTCTGGAGGGAATGCAGCCCTACCAACACCTTGATTTTGGCCCAGTGAAACTTATTTCAGACTTCTGACTTTCAGAACTGGAAGAGAATAACTGTGGGTTGTTTTAAGCCACCAAGGGTGTGGTGATTTGTTGCAGCAGCCACAGAAATCTAATTCACAAGCCAATAACTAATTAAATACCAACTTGGATTACAGATTACATTCAGCATTATGGGAGACTAGGAAAAAACATAAAACCAGGACTCTGCCCTTAAGGACCACCTTTACAAACTAACTGAAGAGATAGAACTGGCAAACTGAAAAAAATCACTATTTTAAACTAGAGCGTACACCAAACATGTTGTAAGGTCAAAAAAGAGAAATGCTACCATGGCTGAACTATCAGAAGGTGCCTCCAGGAGGTAATAGGCCATTCTCAGAGGTGGAAACAAAGCATAGAAATGGAAAGTATGAAGAACAATCTGCTAGCTGGCTGACTGTGGGATAGATGAAGGAGTAGTGCTAAGTGGGATTGACTAGGACAAATGAAACCATGATGTGAGAGTCTAAAACGCCTAGAACGGCACTTGGTGCTTGATGCAGTGGATACGACAGTAATTTATGGTAGGTTCCTAGTAGGAGCAATGACATATCAACCACGCAATGTTGCTTTGGCTAGAGATGCAGATGTGAGGTATGAGGTAGGCTTCTTCTAAAATAGTTTTCAAGGATTCTGCTTCTTGTGTCATCCGCTCCCTTTGTGTGTGGGCTGGACTTAGTGACTTGCTTCTAATGAATTGGAGTGTGGTGAAAGTGCTGGGATGTTACTTCCAAAATTAATTTGTTTAAAAATGTGACTTTGATCTTGTTTGCACTCTTGCTTTCTCTCGCTTGCTAGCTCTGGTGAAGCCAGCCATCCTGTTGTGAGCTGTCCATATAGCCATGTCAATCTCCAGCAATGAATTGAAGACCTCAGTCCAACAACCAGCAAGGAACCAAATTCTGCCAACAGCTACGTGAGTGGGAAGCAGATCGTCCCCTAGTCAAGCCTTGAAATGAGGGCAACCCAGGCCAATACCTGTATCACACACTTGTGAGAGACCCTGAGGCAAATGTACCCAGCCAAGTCATGCCCCCAGTCTTGACTCACAGGGATTGGGAGAAAAATAAATGTTTATTGATTTATGCTATTAAGATTTGGGGGATAATTTGCTATGCAGTGAGATACAACTAATTCAGGGCAAATTACTCTTTTTTGGAGGTAAGGTATGGCTTTACTACTTTCTCTTTAGTTTCACTGCATCCTTCCAACAAAGATTCATATAAATGGCAGTCAGTGTCTTCACAAGGAGAAATCACCTATCCATGCTATAATTTGGATGACAAAGAGTAAGGCAGGCGGGGAGGTAGGAACAGAGTATAGAAATATGGTATAGAAGACTAAGTCATGTGATCTTCCTTTTCAGGGAAGTCAATTCCTCAGTGGAAGAGCTGCTTATATTAACGTAATATTTACTGTCCTGTGTAGAGTGGGCATTTTGTTGTTGTAGTTTTGTTTGTCTGTTTTCTTTTCATACTTGGCTGTAAAGCCCTTCTTATTTCAGGTGACTCTCCATCATCTGTTTTGTTTATGGGACACAGTGTATTTCCCTCAATAATTAAACTCCTTTATTATTAATGCAGACTAAGCTTATAATTAACTTTTTGAAAAATCATAGTAAATATTTCTTTAAATGAGATAGTAACCCATGAAAATATCCCAAGCCCTGGGTATAATCAAGATTAAAGTTCAAAGAACTTTATAATATACATACACATGCACATATTTGGTATGTTTTACTAAGAGGTGTGAGGATATGGTGAAAGTCAAGTGCAGACCATAATGGAAAGTATTATCCAAATTGGAGGATTGATAAAATGTGAAGACTAGACTCATCTGCAGAAGTAAATTGCTTCTGGAAACCGATTCTCTAAATGTCAGTGTAATCGAGTCCTAAAGGGATTTCATTCATCATGGAAGGATCAGTTGATTTGATGAAAAGTGCCAAAAAGTGACGTCAAGGTTTTTTTCTAATTAAAACATTTCTTCCCCCTTTGGTTCTTTAAGAAAAAATACTTTTGCACTGTGAAAAATAAAGTGGTAAATCCAAATGTTGAGTTAGTTCTATGCTTGTGAAATATGATTTGAAAACAAAAATAAAAAGCTCACAGACCAGGGCTCTAAGTACATGACCTAACAAACCGCAATGTCTTCCCATTTGGTATCGGAACCACTTACCTCGACTGTTCCTACAAGAAAGACTGTTCTACACATCATATGTGTAAAATGATACAAATTTTTAAGTGGTTTAAAATGATTCATTTTAGAACATTCTTTTGAAGCCAAAAGTTAAATTTAAAGCCTCTATATTAATGGCCTATATCATGAAGACTGTTAGATGACAACTTTCAGTATCTCCCAAGCCCTGAGGAAGAAGGACTGAGTACATCACTTATGAGGGAGTATTCTGTGAAACAGCTCCTTTCCCTATTGCTTTACTTCCTTCTTCCTTCCTCCCTTCCTCCCTTTCTCCCACTCCCCCTTTCTTAAAGTTGACTCTCCCCTACACTAAGTAAGGTCAAGAGCCACCACAAAATTTATCATTAGCAGGTAAGCTGAGTATCTGGGTTTTTTTTTACCTTTCAGAGCCATCTTTACATTAATACCTAAATATATTAATAAATAATAAAAATAGTTTATTCTATCATGCAATTTAATTGCAAGAAATTAGAACTTTCCCCTCATGTGCCAAGGATCATCAGGGAATGCATGTAGTTTATTGGCTATTGCTCATTACCTTCCCTTCTTGCTACTTTGAGCTACTTCTGGGATTTCCTTGAAAAGATGCTGTTACCAGCACAAAGGCCGCAGAGAAGGGGCCTTGGAAGGTAGCCCTCCCCTCACTATCCCATCCCATCTCATATTTCTTCATAGCAAAACATTTTGTAAAAGAATTTTTTTTTTTTAATTTTGGAACAGTTTTAAATTTACTGAAGAATTGCAAAGATAATATAGGGAGTATATCTTTTACCTGGCTCCCCCAATGTTAACATCTTACATAGCCACGTAACCATGGCAAAGGCAGATTTCTAGAGTCAACTTCAGAAATCTGTGTAGTATGGATATGTTTCTCCTTTCGATAAATACTTGTGCTTTTCTGATTCAAGCATTATGGATAGAAGTACTGTTTCATATCAACAGCTACTGGAGCCCATTATATAAATTATCTCTTCCAACATTTTTAAGTTTCAAATACCTGTGGCTATATATCAAGTTTTTGGACAACTTCACTGTTCCAGGGATAAAATGTGAAGTGTTGAGGAAATGACTCCTTTTTTTGTCTTAGAAAACAGATGTAGTTAAGTGAGATACAAAAATGAAGATTTCAGAGTTCTGAAGCAGGTGATTAGTATAACCTCCAACCTCAAGAATTATTTAAATGATTTAATCTTATTTCCATAAAATTTGACTAAAAGAATGCATTGATTCATTGTATATAAGATAGATTCAAGTCAATCTATTAGCAATCTGGATCCCATTTTATCTGGGGCATGATGTGGTCTTTAAGGATATATTATGTTTTTCTTTGCAAATGTTCATATTGCTTTCTTGTTTGCTTTTTAAAAATTTTCTTGATATATATTATATAATATATATCATATATAACATATATCATGTTTGTATAAATAAAACTATCTCACTAATTCAAATGACAAACCATGAGTCATAACCATGCACATGATTTCTTTGAATGGTTTGTAGTGTGAGGTAAAATCAGATAAAATTTGTAACTCTCAAATATTTTGACTCAGTTACCTTAAGAGCAGAGAGAACTAGTACCCCAAGGATGGCTCGTACCCCATGGAAGATGCAGTTGGTCCAAGCTGACAATTCTACCTTGGGTTAAAAAATTGTGTTATCATTGTTGTCATGGATGAGGAGAAGATCCATCTCACCGAGGGAAATTGCACTAGCCTTGGGAGAAGACTGTCTTCTCTTTTAACAATTTTCTGATTGCAGTCTTGCATCAGTTTCTTGCTATCTGAGTGATTATTGCCATGTTTTGTTCAGCGTTTCTCTCCCTCTGTGCATTAACGAAGTACAGAGAAACCCAAGTAAGGGAGAGTACAGCACATAAGAAATAAGGCAGAGGAAAATGTTTGGGTTTCACATGAGACTAGGAAACAAATATTGATGGGTAAAAAAAAAATGGAGCCATTACATGCAGCCATGGTTATATTGCACATGGCCCATTGTAAGGGGTATCTTATGTTCTTTGGTCAAGCACATGTATTCGATTCTTGCAAACTTCCAAGCAAGCAACACTGTGACAGAAAATTGGGTAGGACAAAGACTCAGCTCATCAGATCATAGTTTTAAATCTCTGCAATGACATTTCTAGTACCTGTGATTCTCTGAATGCATAATTCATTTGTGCTAATACTCAAGAAACTTGTTAGTAGAGATTTAGATTTCCTATGTTACTGAAGTTATTCTCTTGATCTATTAGAAACAGTTGGTCATTGTCACAGAAATTTCTTAAAAAGGGAATCTTTTCTTTATTATAATGAATGTTCTGTTGTACTGGGGCTTGCTATTTGTAAATTGCTTTGGTGGTACAAGAATTTAACTGCAGACTTACAGGACATTTTTAACAGTGGAGCACTCGGATTAGAGGAAAAACGTGTTTTCTCTTCTCTAGACCAGCAATGGAGACAAATCTAGAGTCCTGAGGGTGTAATGAACAAAAGTGTGTGCATGTGAGTGATTGGATATGTGCCTGGGGGTGGGTGGAGAGGAAGAAAGAAAGAGGAAGAGTGATTTCTGGAACATAACACTGAATACCAAATTCAATACAGATAGCTGAAATCTGTCTATCTTTAAAGTTTACCATAAAGAAATAACTACCATCATTACTTTTGAAATCTTAAATTCAGATTAGTCTGATGTATAGCCTTGCTTGCAACTTCTACTTTTAACTGTCGTTTCCTCCCTGCAAGTTTCTTAAACTTATGAATATCCCCAAAGGAAATATTTGTCTAAAAATTCATTCAATGAAATGACATCTAAATTTTTAGGGAAATCTCAGTGTCAAGAAGAGTCAAATCAGAATCTGGCTTCCAAGCTAGCACAGAGAGGACTATGACCTGGCAGCCTTTTATCACCAGGACCCACCACAAACCAACAAACCTAGGTCCCACAGTCCTTCCCTTTGCTCCCATTTAGCTATTTAGAGTCCACACATCTAAATAGCTAGAACCTTGAACTTGTGCCAAAGCCATCATATCAGTTACTGCAAATTTAATAAATATGTGATTTAATGGTGATTTTTCTATTTTTTAAAAATTATTTATGACAAGTGAATTAAGACATTAATTATAAAAAAGAGAGAATGAGACCAAATGAAAATCCTTAGCTGTTATTGCTAAGCCATAGACCAAACCAGCTGGAAATGTGTAGATTGAAGCTTAAAGACTGAAAATGAAAAGAAGAGTCAAGTAGTATTCCTAGCTGGTCAAAACATTCCCTGTGGGGCCAGAATGTTTGAACTAACAACTATTTGGAAAGAATGGGAATTATGAAGAGGAAGGAATAAACCCTCTTATGTCTTCCAGGATGGACAAATAATTTTTTAAAAAAGTTATCGGTGCTCTGAAACAACTTTCATCCATAGGTCTCATGGCATTTATATAATATTACTTAATTGAAATTCACACTACTTCTATATTTGAGGGAGACAATTACTTTATTTTCTAGACTCAACTGAAAAATTGCTTTTCGGGGAGATTGAGCAATCTGACCACCGTCAAGTTCGGTTAAAAGTTGAAATAGAGATCCTTGCCTTCTTTCTATTTCTAAATAAAGCTTAACAAATTGAGACTTAAAATATAAACTGAAACAAGCTATTGTTTTCAATCTAGATGACACCACCAAATTACCAATGTATGATTTAGGGAAGCGATTATTCCTCCTTCTTCACTGAATTGACTGGACACTTTGTTATTTTAACATAACATGGATATTTTCCATTTATGCCCAGTCCTTCTAAAAGATGATAATAATCAGAAAACCCTTCCACATTTCTAGGTTTGCTGAGTAAGTATCCAGCTTTTGCTTGATCTTGGTTAGCTTACAATTCACTCCTTACTTGCTCTGAGCCACTTTTTTTTTTATCATGAAAGTCCTGATGGAAGGACACTGAGCAGAGAGATTCAGTGGGGGTACAAGGTGGGGTGGGGAGAGTGGAAGGAAAAGAACATTAAAAAACACAAGATAAGCGGACTTTGAAGCGTTTATAAGTTTGTATTTGCTATAACTACTAGAAATGAACCTCATTCTATTTAATAAGACAATGTATTCACTGTGTGCTTAGTGAAGTTAGCTAAATTTGTAACCGATCCCTCATAATTTTCTTCTACACACAAGGAGCCTGGAGTAGCAGTATTAATAATAACAATTATGGGAACAGCCATAACAGCATAATAATGGTAGTACTAGTGTATATAGGTCAGATTTACAGTGCCTACTTTGTGCCAAGCTCTGTGCTAAGCACTTTAGAGTGCTCATCTTTTCTTCTCATTTTCTCCTCACTTAGAGTACAGGTACCATTGCTACTAGGTAGGCTGCTTCTGTTCAAATGCCACTTCTACCACTTACTAGCTCTAGTACCTTGGATGAGGTCCTTACTTCACGTGACTTAGATTTCCTCATCCACAAAATCAGGCTTTAATGATATTGTAAGCATTAAATGATTCATACATACTTGATCCTTAGAAGAGTAATTAACACATAGGATGGGCTTGATACATGTTAACTATGATATCCACGGAGGTTACTGAATTTCAGGTATGATAAGACACTCGCACATGGCCATTGGTAGAGTAAATGAAGGGCTAAGATTCAAAACCAGTCCTTTCCAACTCCAAATTCTGGGCTACTCAAAATTCTTAGTTACTAATCTAATATCACATTTAATTCTAATTGTTGGTAACCTCTGTTAAGTTTTGAGTTTCTTAAGAATGGGGTATGACATTATGTATCTTTAGGTCCCCAGTCCTCAGCACAGTGTATAGCTTCTATGTTGTACAGCTTAATTCAGTTGAAAGTAGAAAATAAGTTTATGTTTGCTGTTTTATGGAGCAAGAACATACTTTGCACCAGAAGAGCACAGATTGTACTTTATGAGTATTCTTTCCATTTTCTGTTCCTCTGTCTACAAAAGTTATGGGGTGACCACTACACTAAAAGCAAGCATAGAGCTAGGAAGAGTGAGTTCACCTCTATGCCATTACCTGTATGTTATTTATCCTAATTCAGTGAAGGAAATGCCACACTAATAATTATTGGCTAATTCTTCCACACAGAGACCCTCAATGTTATTTTCATACAATACTGAAATTCTTTATCTTTCACATGGATTATTTAGAAATAATACTGCTCTATTAATTCTTCATAGCAATCTCAACATCTTTTTTCCATTCATCTATAAAGTCTTTTAGTACCGGCCAAAGAAAATGAAGGAGGCAGGAGTTCATGACAATATTGAAATCTATTATCCTAATTCCATTCTGAGAGAGACCCCAAGAGATCAAGCTCTTATCTTCTACCAGACAAGATTGCATATAAATCATCTTGGAGAAATGTGTCTGGAATTGATTAAAGGAGAAATTTCCACAAACTCCCTCAGTCATTTGCATCATCTCCAACTTTCAGAAAGTTATTATTGGGTCTAACCTATAGTTTCCATTTTCATGTTTCATGGAAGGCAAAAAATGTTGCCTGAACTATCTTTTGGATTTGAGTATCCATTGAAAAATCATTCACAACAATTCATACTTCTCATCTAGGTGTATCCCATAACATTCTGTGTTGGAACTGTGAATTTTTTATGATATGTCTGCATTTTTTTGGAGTGTTAAGAATAAATCTGGCAAAACAAAACCGAAACAACCCAACAACAGATAAAACAAAAACAAAAACAAAACAGTAGTAGATAAATTGAAAAGTAAGGCAGCACTGGCAATAAAAATTAAATGGCCAACTTTTTTTTTTTGAGTGTGATACTTGTCCTTTAGTGCAATTCAAATGAGCAAATTATCATTAATGTAGAAGAAGAACATCAGCTTAGAAAAACAGAAGCAACTGCATTCCCCATAGAAAGAGCAGGAATGCTGCCAGTGAATTGCTTCCAAAATGTGTGGTAATGATTGACCTGAAATCACTTCTCTAAGTTATGTGAGTTGTTATTTTGTCATTGACAGAAACTAAGATTTTGTAATTTTTCCCCATCATAGTATTCATTTAAAATGACTATTTTAAAATTATTTTCTGAAAGACACACATTTAATTTTTAGCATGTTTATTTGGTAAGATGTAGAAATAGGTGGAATGTAATAGTCAACTTCAGCTTTCTGAAACTGGTTGGTACAATGGAAAGACTCAGGACACCTGTATTTTGGCTCTGGTTCTGTCACTAATTAGTGTTCTCAACATTAGTTTTCTTTCTTTCCTTTATTATTATTTATTTTAGCCTTAATCTTACCAACAGAATTATGGTGTTGTACTAGATGATCTCTTTGGTGCTTTTAAAAAATATTTTTTTATGTACACAGAGTAATTTAACTTTGTCAACATTGTCTAATAATATAAAACAAAACTCTTTTCCATAGCTTCTATTTTGTTAATGTCACTGTGCTAAGCCATATCACCACAAATGGTGATGAAAGGAACGCCCCATTTCTTGAATTGATCCTCTACTTCCTTTACATATTTATGCCATGCCCTCCATCTTAAAGGAGTTTCCCTCCATGTTACTCTGGACTTTTGTACTCATAATTCAAGATACAGGTCTAATGCTCTCTCTTTTAAGTGCTTACTCTGGTATTTTTCCACCTGACTGACTATTTATGATCCATACAAAGCTCTTTTTTGAGATGTGGCTTGGGGACTCCCCATCTACCTTGGTATCCTCAGCACAACTCCAGGGGACTTTAAGACCTAGAGATTCAAACCAGACAGAAAGCCAACACACAGCCAAAGCTCTTCAAAACCTAGTAAAGGAAATTTGGATGATTTGGGTTCTCAACAATTAAATTCTTTTGGCATTCCAATAGCCACCAGAATGGGAGTCTATAGCCATGTAAAATAATCCACACTCAGATTTGCACACCTCAATTTTTTGCACACTTTTCATAGATTTGATTACCCTATAAAATGAATGATGTCACCTGTGAGCAATTCCATCTTCTTGCCCTTGCTCCCACTCTTCCTGCTCTGCTCACACACTGCTTAATCCAGAAGTCTTCCTCATTATAACACCTTTATTTCATGGGAGGAATGAGATTTTTATAGGGATGCAGAAGCACATCTGCATTGTGCAATTCTTGCTAAAATGTCATTTGGGAAAAAGAGGGTTGCAAAAGAAACCACAGTGTCTTGAAAAAGATTATTAATCCATCATCATGATTATTGTTTTAGATCATCCTGAAAAGATGCAGGGGTTGGTAAAAATCAGCTGATCCTTGCAGGAGGACAGTGTTAGCTTGTTTCTTCTTTTCTGATTATTTGCATTCATAAACCTCACTAACCTCAGCCCATGCAAACATTTGAGAGTCTGAAATATTCGAGGTATCCTTGTGCTGTAGATACATGTCTATGTCCTAAGACTCCTATTGAACTCTGTACTTCAAGGCAGGGACCATAGTGTTCCTATGCTGCCCTGCATCTATAAGGATCCCAATAAATATTTGTTAAATAAATAAAAAAATATTGAGGCACTCTCCCTTCAAGTATTAAACATTAAGGGCAAAGTACTTAAATAGGTCTTCTCATTCCTTGTTGTCACAATTAAATTATCTCTAATAATGTGTATAAGTATCAATCACTACATAGTTCTTAGAGTTCTGTGAGTTGGTATAGAACCTCAGCTGCACAAGGGAATCATCTGGAGAGCTTTAAAAAAAACACTGGTACCTAGGTCACACTCCAGGAGATTCTGATTTAGTTGCGTCAGGGTTCAACCGGAGTATCAGTTTTGTTTGTGATTTTTTGTTTGCCTGGTATTCCCCAGATGACTCTAATATTTGACTGAGGCTGAAAACCACTATAAAAAAAAGCAACAATGGCAAATAGCTCCAGGATAAATGAACAACAAATTCTCAGTTATGAACTATTTGCAGGGCAATAGCCTGTGGAGAACACAAAGACCAGTAAGACTTCAAATAACTAACAACCTGGGACATGTATTGGTGTTATCACCACCATCATCATCTTTACAAAGAATGTGCTGTGTCTGCTTTCACAGTGCCCTACTAGGGCTTGAGTATAGCAATACAAAGACTTGGTCATTTTACAGTGACTATTCTAAGGCATTTGGGTTTTGTCTACCATTCATGGAGAATGTACAAAATTTAAAGTTTCTTCAAAAAGAAATGGAGGTGGAAAATACTAAAGTATTCACTGAATCCCCCAACAGTAAATTTATGTAAAAAGAATCAGACAGCCACCTCTCAGACCCGAAATGTCAAGCTTGTAAAAATAGTATTCTTGGGAGTTATATTTGATCATTTGTTAAATATGGGATATAAAATGTAGAAATCCATGTGTAATGCTTCAAATCCCTAATCTAGTTTAAAAGGTCAGGTGAAGCCTAAAAGGACTTGACATTTTACCTTTAAAATTCTGACTTTTGGACTTAAGACTTAACAACATTTCAGCCTGAATGACCTGAAGGATAAATAAAAAGCTGGTCTCAATTGAACTATTTAGAAAGCAGGGGATCTTCTAATTTGTAAGATAGCATTCAGAGAGCTTTTTCCATTAAGAACTCAATCGACTGAAAAATGATTTCCTTGGGTATTCCACAATCTTTCAATGCTTGTGTAAATTTTACACAGGAGGTGGGCGGTGTGTGAGGCTCAAGATATAAAACACCATGGTACAAAGGAAGAAAACCATCTTATGAGCCACAAAAAAATAGTGATCACCTGTAAGCAATGCACACTGTCTTTCTTTGTCAGTTTCTCCCTCAGGTGAATCACAATTCACATGTCAGATATTCGTTATAGTTTCATTTCTTGAAGCATGTTCAATGCCTTTTTTAATGGTCATTATCATCAATTAATATTTATTGAGCACCCACTGGGTGCATATTATAGAAATACTGGTAGGCTATTGCACAACAAATCTTACTGTAAATTATACTTTATATACTTTTATTATATTTTTATAGGACTAAATGACTGTGTCTCCCTTTTGTGTTCTTTGTACTAAAATATCACTCATGTAAAAGCAATCAAGAATCAGAGTTGGAATTCCAGGAATTCATTTGTGTATTATTTGTTTGTATGTGTGCATTTATGTATGTGTGTTTGTATGTAAAGCATAAAGACTGGGTCAAGATTTTTGGGAACAATGTTACCATTGTGATGTCATTTAAAAGTGAACTCGGAGGGGTGTAGCTCAGTGGTTGAGCACCTACTTCACATGTATGAGGTCCAGGGTTCAATCCTCCGGTACTTCCTAAAAATAAATAAATAAATAATAAAATAAAATGATTGAATACCCTCAGGAAAAAAGAAAGATTAAAAGTGATCTCCATTTTTCAGCTCATTGATAAAGAGAGCCAGCATTCTCTTAACAAATGGAAATATTGGAGAATGAACCTAATGTAATGATGTACTATCTCATATGCTCAAAACATTGCCTTTTATAGCAGAACAATGAAGTTCTTCTTCAGGCTTGGAATTTCCCTTATCTACAAAGGCCACTTTAAGTTGAAACTTCCCTTGAGAGTATTTCCATGGTTTATCCAGATACAGACCAGATCTATTGCCATATTTCTGTCTTACTCAGAGATACTTCCAGGCTAGATTCCAAAACTGAAGAAAGACTTCTTTCATCTTACTTAGCACTATGTACATGTCAGAAGGAGAGTCTGGGTGGTCAGAATATTAGGAGGTTGCTCAGCTCTCATACAAATCTTTTTTTTTTTTTAATCATGTTTTTGTGAATAACATTCTTTTAGTAACTCATTTAATGACTCTTGAAAATATACTATATACATGTCCTTGTAATGGTCTCAGTGGGAATACAAAGATAACTCACACACCTAATGCTGTCTTCAATGTGTTTTCTGAATTTACCATACTTTATAGTAAACTTCCACATTATGTTTGCACTTTTAAACTCCATTAATCTGACAGCCCTGCATGTGAAAAAATACTTGTAGACATCTATAATCTTCTGAGTGTGGAAACTACTATTGCTTTAAATAAAAGGTAAATTATGGAGACTTGAGCTAGACAATGTGAAGCTGTCCTCTTTCATATTTAAATGTTGCATTTTCAGCTGTACAGTGCAATAGGGGTAAGAGTGAAGTTGTAGAGTATTGTGACTTCTGCCTCTTCAAAGAGACAACCATGAATGGCCTTATGGAACTCATGCCTATTTCTAAGACTTCATTCAATGGAAATTGAGGAAGACATCTAAGAGTTAAGGAAATGCACAGGCAAGGGTCAATGGAAAACATCACTTTTCTAGCTCTCTTCAATGGAACTCGGTAACATGCATAAAGGGAGATTAAAGTTTAGGTGTTGGGATGGGGAGAAGGGTAACAGATCTATTGAGGTGCTGTGTTCTTACCTCGCTCAAGGCTGTGAAGATACATGCTGAAGTGCTAAAGGGAAGTGCAGGTTGGTAAATAAATCGCTATGAAAGAAATTGGACCATAGTACATCAAATTCTATTTTTAAAAATAATTATGTCAAAATCAGTTGGTTGGTATAACAGAAATAAAGTCATTTTAATAGACTATTATCACAGGATCAATGTCTCCCACTTTGAAAAAAATAACCGTTTCTCCTTCACTTCGACACTTATTTTTGATAAATGCTTCAGTTTCACCTCAGTATTAATTTCTCAGCCAGGTACTATTATGCTGTGACAACCTTCTATTCCATTGTCATTGTGTCAGGTTATTGAAAAGGATAATAAGCAGATATATTTGCCTTTAGAATGTTAAGAAATAAATGGTATTCCTATTCCTTATTTATCTACAGTACTTCTTAATTTCAGAGAATGGTTCTAGTGATAATTATTAGATTTTTATACTGGTAGAAAACTGGAACTTATGTTAATAATAGTACAATTTGTTATTTATGAACCACTTTTGTTCTACAAAGAGAAGTTTAGTAATATCATTAAAATTACTGTATTAATTAAAATTTGAAAACAAACCATTATCAATTTGAGTTATCTGGTCCATCATCTCCTAATTAAGTAATATAAAAAAATGTTAGTAACCTGTCTAATAATCATACAGTCAATTTTTGTTATCTCAGGTCTATAGTCTCAATGTAACAAATTTGTCCCATGTTGTTTCTAACAGTTTCAACAAAGAAAAGTATCAAGACAGCATAAAACAATCCTAAAATTGCTATTCAGTGTGCATTTGAAATTTGTTAAATCAAGTAAACTAAATAATTGAGAAATGTGACAACTGTTTTAATCCACAAATAGTTTTGGGGGATGTTTCTGTTATGTAGTTGAGAAAAACGAGCAAGAATAGCACTAAGTTACACTGTCAAAATCTATCCACCTTTTGAAATGACTGAAAACAGCAAAGAAAAAACATTCCATATATATTATATTTGCAAAAATTTTTTAATCTGACAATTTTAAATTATGATGGAGATTTTGGGAAATAGAAACTCATATACCTCACTGTTTGGAATTTAAATTGAAATAAAACATTACGTAGAGTAATCTGATAACCCATAAAGTAGTTGAAGATACACATACTATAAAATAAGCATGTTGCTTATTTATAACTACAAAAATACTACTACTTAGTTAACCTCTAAACCAGGCAAAAATAGTACTATGTATTACTTATGAGTGCATATTTTTTAAAAAATAACCTGGAATAATGCATACCTGGATGATATATTCCAATTTCAGAATAATGCTTAGCTTTCAGGAGAAGGAGGAATGTGATTGTTGAGGATAAAAGAATTTCAGTCACATTTTAATGTTTATTCCTCAAGGAAAAAAAATAAGTTCTCAAGGAGGTAACATTAGCATGTGCAATTCTTTGACAGTAAGCACATGGATGTTTGTTATATACTGCCTGTGTTTTCCTTTATGTTTGAAATATTTTTGGTAATAAAATGTACCTTACTAATCAAATGCACAAGTTTCATCTTTTCTATACATCTACCATCAGCAGGATCTCTAGTTTGAAGTTATTTTCATTTGTTTGTGCTTTTATTAAAGAAACATTCATTGAACTGAACTTCTCCAAGTGCCATGCTAGGTTCTAGGTATTCAAAGTCAAGTCAAGTTGTCTCCAAGGACCTAATAGTCTACTTAATGAATTATATAAAACTTGATCATTCTTTAACCTTCTTCCCATGCCCAACAGTAGTTCCATTTAGTTAAGAAATGTGCCATCACCTATTAAAAAATACCTTCCTCACCTCTGTGTATCTCTGCTAAATTAATTTGCTGAACCAGAGCTTTGCTAATGGTGAGACGTTGCACTGATAGAAAGTGGGGCTCCTTTGTGTCTATAGGGTGCATTTGGAGCATTGCAGCCTCAGGGCTCTGAATTATTGGTTCCTAAACCCCTGGAGTCATACATCAGAAAAAGCTTCAATGAACATAGACTACCTTGAAGAGGGAGGTTAACACTTTCTTTGTTGTAAAAAATTTGCCATCTACTAGCATGGTCATTACATAGGAAAAACTATATTTTATATAAAAAATATAGAAGTACAGTCTTTTAAACTAAATGAACTTAGTTTTTTGTAAATTTGATACATTGTCCTTATTTTTTACATTTTGCTGTGAGCCAGTAAAAACTTTATCATCCACCAGCCTTTGAAAACTGCTGCTCTAAACGATCCCCATGACCCTAGCCTTATATCACCATGCCAAATGGATGAAATATTGGCAAACATGGTTTTAAAAAGCTTCTAGCTCATTTGAAAGGGAACATCTCCTTGAACCACTGATAAAATTGCTATAATGCTTGTGTATGTGCTTTATTAGTGAGGGGAGATGAATTTAAGGTGAGCAATTATTTCAAAAGAATATATGCTTCACTCAAAAATGAACATTGATGCTGACAATAACACTTCATATGTTTTCATTGTTTTAAGAGACCTACGCATTACCTCTTTCTAATGTACAATGCTGATAATAAAGCCAAAGAGGAAAAAAGAAAAGAAAAAACGAGTAGAATTCTCATAAGTCTTGAGATTCCCTGTGACCTAATATGTGCATTGAGCTGAATTGTGTCCAGCAACCAGAAGAAAATTTAAAAAAGAAAATGACTCCAATCTTTTCTAACATCTGCTTAAAATATTATGTATAATGCATTTCCAAAGAAAGCAACATTACAACCTTTCTCAAAACTACCTTCCCCTTCCTCCCCAATTCTCCTATATCTCATAGCTACTCCTTAGCCTCTCACCTGAGGATCTCTTGCTCATTTCCCTCACACCACATACCGTGGCTCTCTCTTTTCTTACCAAAGACCTTTTATAATTAGGGCCTCCCTGAGTTCTTTAAAATTTCTTTGCTATTTTCCAATTATCTAGATCTTTCTCAATAGAGGAAAGTCTAGACCAGACCCAGATGTCTAGAATCGTTGCCCCTTGTCTTAATTCACCAGGCTGCTATGACAAATGTCTCACAGTGGGTTGGCTTAATAACAGAAATTTATGATTGCATAGTTTTGAAAGCCATGCCTGCTCCCAGAGTGGGCAGCATTCTGGAGCTGGCTGTCCTCTGTCAAAGGCGATCTGCTTTGTTCTCTCTTCCCATGGCTTTTGCTGACTTCTGGTCTCCAGGTCTTCTGGCTTCTTTCAGTTTCCGATTTCTACTCTCTTTATAAGACTTCCGGTAACACAGATCAAGACCCACCCTGATTCAATCTGGCCGCATCTCAACTAGTAACAGCATCTTCAAAAGGTCCTATTTACAAATGGGTTCACACCCACAGGAACGTGGATTAAGGTTAAGATCATATCTTGTGTTGGGGCGAATGAGTCAATCTTTTCTCTTTTTTTCTCTCTTTCTATATCTTCTTCCCATTCTCCTGATTTAATATCACAAAATGCCTCAGAATCAGACCGGCAAAAACGAAACTCTTCTTTAGAGAGAAGTGGTGAGGAAGATGTTGAGTAGCAGAAGACAAAATTTTCTGGAACTGAGATTGGGTGGGAAGGCTGAGAGCATTTTAGTAAAAGTTGTCCAGGTCATATAAGAAAGGAGGATGGCAAAATGAAACAAAGCAAAAGAGGCATTGGGAATTTAGGGAACGTGGTTTTCAAGACAGAACATGTGCCTATTAGGAAGGTTGTCTTGCTGTACCTGGGTGGGTGCTCTTCCGACACACACGTGCATTAAGACAGGGCCATGGCCCAGGAGATAAGCTTGCAGCCAGCAGAAAGATTTGGCTCATTGTGTTTAAAGGACAGGGCACCCCCCCCTCCCCAATTAAATCAAGCATTCAGTTAGGAAACTCACAAATCGCAGTGGTATCTTTGACATGTCCCTGTTTGTTTTCTATTCCACAGGTGAATGAAAACACCCATGGAAAGCTATAGGATATGAATAATTAATACTCAGAAGAGCAATGCAGGTAGACCCTTATTTTTTCTTAAGCCAACTGGGGATATAGTCCATTAAAAATTCCAATAGAAAGCTGTGGAATTTCAGCAGGGTAAGAGACCGTGGGTACAGGATAGGGATTTGTTCCAGAGTTTCATTTGATTTCCCAGTCAGCTAGAATGGTCCATATTCCAAAGACTTTCATCCATCCTAGGTATCAGTAGCCTCATACACCGATGACGAAGTGAGTCAGGGTGATTTCTGAGGTCCTTTACCAACATTTAATGACTACGAGCTTAAAACTAGGTTTTCACTCTCTAAAATTATTAATTTTTTAAAACCACTAAGATGCAGGTAAATGCACATAAACTCAAGTTAGTCATAATCCTAAATGAAAATGATGCAAAAACTGGAAAAGCATTCCAAAAATCTTTACAAAAAAGTGACAAAAATATAATACACAAAATTTTTAGCCCAGTATCTTTGTAAAGGATCCTGTACTGAAGCCCGAGGCAGCCACCACAGTGTCTTGTCCAGAGCTGCTTCTTGATGTGGTAGGTCGGGATGCTAAAAGGCGCATCCTCCAGATGTGTTATGTTTTGAAGCACTTACTCTCAAGAAGTTTTTGAAGTTCGGTTGGTCCTACTTTACTCATTGACTCATGTTTAGATTAGAGTAACAAATGATCAAGCTGAAACACGTTCTGAAACAAAATTCCTTTCCCCCCACAATATAGTACATAAACCGAGCTGCAGCCTTTGCATTTTTCACCATCTGGCCCACAGTGTGAGATGATATTAGTAGCATGTCAGGGAATTTTTTTCCCCCTCTTCTTTCAAAAAAAAAGGAAAAGAAAAAAATAATCCTAATCTATAGTATGAAGAGTATTAAATGAAACATCTGCCTTACTGAATGAGTGGATGAACTTTGCAGTCTGCAAGCTGCTAGTGTTTGTCAAGTACATGTTTACATTGCTGACTGCTGTAAATTTTCAAGATGGTGACATGAAATTGACTTACTAAAATATCTTATTCAAATGTCTTAAAACACATGTTTCATTTTATTTTTTGTCATTTTTTTCTCCTTTAATGTCTTTATTCTTGATGAGAGGCATTGCCAATTGAGGCAGTGAAAGGTTGCTGAGATTCTACTCAAGCTGAAGCCACCGAGTAAAGAAAAATTACATAATAAAATCTGCCAAGAGTTAGCATTAACCTCTTGTTACTGTAGAACTAGAATCCTAGACATAAAAAGACAGCAACAGAATAGTCATAAGGCAATGCTGAAAAAAAGAGCAGGTTCTCAGTTTGAGTTTCAAGTGTTTTTCTCTTTCTTTAATATAAACACATTATTTTCCCTATCAAATCTATCTACTATCAACACACATACTGGGGAAAAAAAGGTTTTTTTTCAACTTGGGTAATATTCAGAATCAGACATGCTTACCCCATTTTTTTTCTCTGGAATGCATGGTAAACTCCCATTAATCTTGAAAAATAAAAGTGGTGATATGTTACAATGTAAGGTCTAGAAAAGAAACTAAAAACAGAATTTAACACTGTAAATAGAGGTATATTCACATTCATTTCTCTCTCCACCCCTGAATGTAGAGAAGGCTTGCTTGCCAACTAATTTAAATGAAGTGTAATTCTCTGCAGAAGACTGCTATTCCTGCATTGCATTCTGGATAAGGAGGGGTAGGACTTTTCTTCTTTCCTTCCTTCCTTCCTTCCTTCCTTCCTTCCTTCCTTCCTCCCTTCCTTCCTTCCTCCCTTCCTCCCTTCCTCCCTTCCTCCCTTCCTCCCTTCCTCCCTGATTAGTCTCATGTTTCAATTATTCTCTGTAGATACAGCATACATTGATGAACAAAACACAGTACCTGTCTTCCAATAGATGATTTAAATAACTAAACAAGCAAATATAATCCAGCTGATGTGGGCTGCAATGGGGATTATTACAGGGAATTGGGGGAACCCATAGAAGGGGAGTTGAGTCTAGACGTGGAGGTCAGGTAAGGCTTCCAGAAATAAGCAACATCTGAACAGGGGCTCAAGGGACAAATGAGTTAGCCAGTCAAAAGACTACAGTGGAAGAACAAAGGTTTCAGGCAGATGTCTTCTTCAAAGAAACAGAGTAAGGAAAGAGCATGAATCATTGGGAGACCTGCAGGCACTTCACTGTGGTTGAAGCATAGTGCATAAGCGGAGGGATTGCAAAGGATAATCTTAAAGAGCTACCTAGGGACAGGGGTGAAAGACCAGACAACCCATGCTAAGTAGCCTGGGTTTTTCCTGAGGGCAACTGAAAGGCATTGGAAGGTTTTAATCTAGGAAATGAAATAATCAGATTATGTCAAATGTCCTTGGTGGTTCTTCTCTGGAGAGAATAGATTAAGAAATAAATAGCAAGACCTAAAGACTGTGAAAATATGTAGGCTGCTATTGCAGCAGTTCTAAGGGAAGGAATGTAGACTTAACAAAGATGAAAGCCATGTGGATAGAGAAAGAGGGTCAGATTTGAGCCATATGAAGGGGCAGCATTTACAGCGATAAATAGGGTTAGCATTAGTTTGTGTGTATATATACTATATATATATTATAGTAATATATAATATATAGTATTATAATAAAATATATACATGTATTTTATTGGAGAAGTTGTAGATTTACAGAAAATTCATGCAGAAAATACAAAGTTCCCATACCCCTCCTCACACATAGAGTTTTCCTTATTATTAACACTTTGCATTATTGTCGTATCTTTGTTACAATTGATGAAACAATATTATTATAATTATACTATACTGTAGTCCATAATTTACATTAGGATTCACTGTGTTGTACAGTTCAATGGTTTTTATAAAAACTTTATTCTAGTAACATATATGCAAACTAAAATTTCCCCTTTTAACCACACTCAAATATATATTTCAGTGCTGTGACTTACAGTCACAATGTTGTGCTGTCATCAGCACCGTCCATTACCAAAAATTTTCCATCATTCCAAATAGAGACTCAGTACAATTTAAGCATTAATTCCCCATTCCCTGGCCACTGTTAATCTATATTCTAGTTTCTGACTCTATGTATTTGCTTATTCTAATTATTCCATATGAGTGAGATCATATAATATTTGTCTTTTTGGGTCTGGCTTATTTCACTCAACATTATGTCTTCAAGGTTGATCCATGTTGTTGCATAAAACAAAATTTCATTACTTTTTATGGCTGAATAATATTCCATCCCATATATAGATCACATTTTTTTAATCCATTCATTGTTTGATGGGCACGTGTTGCTTCCATCTTTTGAAAATTGTGGATAATGCTGCTATGAATAGTGATGTGAAAATAACTGTTCAATTCTCTTCTTTCAATTCTTTTGAAATAAACCTGGAAGTAGGATTGCCTGTTTATGTGGTAATTCTAACTCAACTTTCTGAGCAACAGCCAAAATGTCTTCCATAGCAGCTATACCATTTTACAATCCCACCAATAATGAATGTTTTTCTCTTTCTCCACATCCTTTCCAACGCTTTTAATTTCTGTTTTTCAATATTATGCAGACATTCTAGTGGGTATAAAATGATATCTCATAGTTTTGATTTTCATTTCCATAATGGCTAATAATGTTCATCTTTTCGTGTGCTCTTTGGCTATTTGTAATTTCTTCTTTAGAGAAATGTCTATTCAAGTCTTTTGTCCCTTTATTAATTGGGTTGTCTTTTTGTTGTTGAGTTGTAGGATTTCTTCATATATTCTGGATAATAAACCCTTATCAGATATGTGGTTTCTGAATATTTTCTCCCATTGTGTAGATCGTCTATTTACTTTTTTTTTTAAAGATTTATTGTATCTATTTATTCCCCCCTCCCCATTGTTTGCGCTCACTGTCTGCTCTCTGTGTCCATTCGCTGTGTGCTCTCTGTGTCTGCTCGTCTTCTCTTTAGGAGGCACCAGGAGCCAAACATGGCACGTCTCATGTGGGAGAGAGGCGCTCAATCACTTGAGCCACCTCTGCTCCCTACTTTGTTGTCTCTCTCATTGTGTTTCCTCTTAGTGTCCCTTGTTGTGTCATCTTGTTTCATCAGCTTGCCACACAAGCCTGTCACACCAGCCTGTCACACCAGCTCGCTATCTTGCTCGTCTTCTTCAGGAGGCACTGGGAACTGAACCTGGGACCTCCCATGTGGTAGGCAGGAGCTCAATCACTTGAGCCACATCCACTTCCCTGTCTATTTACTTTCATGGTAATGTCCTTTGATGCAAAAAGTTACTAATTTTGATTAAGTCCCATTTATCTATTTTATCCTTTGGTTGCTTGTGCTTTTGGTGGCAAATCTAGAAACTATTACCTAACACAAAGCCTGAAGATACGTTCTTTTGTTTTGTTCTAGGTGTTTTATAATTCTGGTTCTTATATTTAGGTCTTTGATAAATTTTGAGTTCATTTTTTTATATGGTATGAGGTAAGGCTCCACCTTCAGTCTTTTGCATATGGCTATTCACTTTTCCCAGGACTGTTTGTTGAAGATAGTATTCTTTCTCAGTTGAGTGGACTTGGCTCCTTTGTCTAATGTCAATTTTCCACACATGTGAGGGATTATTTCTGAACTCTTATTTCAATTCCATTGGTCTATATGTCTGTCCTGGTGCCAGTGCCATACTGTTCTGATTTCTGTAGCTTTTTAATATGTTCTAAAATCAGGACATGTGAGTTCTTCAACTTCATTCTTTCTCAAGACAGTTTTGGCTATTTGAGGCTCCTTACCCATCCATATAAATTTGATGATTAGCTTTTCCATCTCTGCAAAGAAGGCTGTTGTAATTTTTATTGGGATTACATTGAATCTGTAAATCACAGTGGGTAGAATTGACACATTATCAATATTTAGTCTTTCAATCCATGAACATGGAATGTCCTTCCATTTATTTAGGTCTTCTTTTCTTTTAGCAATGTTTTGTAGCTCTCTGTGTACATGTCCTTTACATCTTTGTTAAATTTATTCCTAAACATTTAATTTTTCAGTTGCTATTTTAAATAGATGTTTTATCTTGATTTCCTCTTTTGATTGCTCATTACTAGTGTATAGAAACACTACTGATTTTTTTTCACATTGATCTTGTACCCTGCCACTTTGATGAATATTTTTATTAGTCTAGTTGCTTTTTTGTGGATTTTCCATGATTTTCTGCATATAGGACCATGTCATCTGCAAATAGGGAAAGTTTCACTTCTTCCTTGCCAATTTGAATGCCTTTTATTTATTTCTTTTTCTTTATTGCTCTAGCTTGAACTTCCAGTACAATGTTGAGTAACAATGGGCATCCCTGTCTTGTACCTGATCTTAGAAGGAAAGTATTTAGTCTTTCATCATTGAGGATGATATTAGCTGTGTGTTTATCATATATTCCCTTTATCATGTTGAGCAAGTTTCCTTCTATTCCTAGTGTTCTGAGTGTTTTTTAAAAAATTATTATTACAAAGAGGTGCTGGATTTTATCAAATGACTTTTCTGCATTAATTAAGATGGGTGTGTGTGTGTGTGTGTGTGTGTGTTTTCTTTATTCAGTTATTGCAGTGTATTACATTCATTGATTTTCTTGTATTAAACCATACATGCATATCTGGAATAAATCCCACTTGATCATGGTGTATAATTCTTTTAATGTTTTGATGGATTTGATTTGCTAGCATTGTGTTGAGGATTTTTGCATCTATATTCATAAGAGCTATTGGTCTGTAGTTTTCTTTTCTTGTGATATCTTTATCTCTTTCTGGTATGACAGTGATGTTGACCTCATAGAATGGGTCAGGAAGTGTTCACTCCTCTTCGATTTTTTTTGAAGAGTTTGAACAGGATTGGTGTTAATTCTTGGAATGTTTGGTAAAATTCACCAGTGAAGCCACCTGGACCAGGCTTTTCTTTTTTGGGAAGTTTTTTGATTACTGATTCTATCTCTTTGCTTGTTATTAGTTTGTTGACATAGAGTTATTCATATTATCCTCTTATAATCCTTTTTTATTTCTGTGGGGTTGGCAGCAATGTCCCTTTTTCATTTCTGAGTTTAGTTATTTGTATTTTCCCTCTTTTTTCTATTTGTCAATCTGGCTAAAGGTTTGTCAATTTTATTGATCTTTTCAACATCTAACTTTTGGTTTCATTGAGTCTTTCTATTTTTTTTTTTTTTTTTA
>JAQZBX010026865.1:0-10638 GCA_029593785.1 Cabassous unicinctus
ATTCTGTTTCTTCTACTATTATAAAAATATGTTGCATCATCCTTCAAAAACATACTTACCATGGAGCTGGCTAGTCTGATACCCTCTTCAGCATCATATGTCTCAATAACATCCCATTTCTCCTTCCTGACATACAGTGTGGCTCATATTCCAGATCTTCTAAGAATCATTGTTCAGATAAGGGTTCTATATTGTCTTGGCCTGGGCAAGACTCTGTGCCTGAACTGATGTTCAGTTCCTCCCAGGGAAGGTGATACCCCTGAGGCTGGGGAAAGCTGGGGCTGTAGTGGGATGGAATGCTGCTTCTTAAAGAGCAGATATATAGAAGTAGCCTGAAGAGAGGTCTTCACAGAAAGGTTCCTATTTCTCAACCCAAGCATCCTCCTCTTTCCAAGTCAGGGTTTCTTCCAGAAAGTCTTTAAGCCCTTCACCCTCTGTCCTTGAGAATGTGCTGCTCTCAGTTTCTTCTGCAAGCCCTCTTCCCTCTGAAGCCTTTGATGGCTCTTGTTGCAGTGTGATGAGCTCTTGTTTCTCTATTTCCAACTTCTCCTGTAAGCAGAAACAGATTTCTTCTCTTTCATTTCCTTTTTCATGTTGGCCTTCAGGATTCGCTGGGTCAGTTGGTGGCATTGTCTGGGATCGTGCTGTTCTCAGTGGGACCTCTGCCTCTCCAGCATCTCCTCAAAGAGGATGTGGCAGCTGAATCCCTCCTTAACTTCATGCTCTACATGTGCCAAGTAATGCCTAATAGAGGGGCACATGGCAACAAGCCACAAAATGAAAACTATGTTGCCTGTTGACCAGCCAGACTGAGGTCACAGCACAAGGCCTCTCATCCTCCTCCACCTTTAGAGTGGGTTCAGGGATGCAAGTGTCAGGTTCATCCTTGAAGGGTTTTTGGGAGCTGAGTAAGAGCTCCATGTTGATTAGACTAGAGAGAAAGCCAACAGTGCTCTATTTGGAGAGCTCAAACACAAAGATCCAGGGTGTTTTTCCCACTAGTGAATAAGTGGTTTTTGTTTGCCCCTCAACAGCTACACCCTTTACTCTGTATACTTGGGTACAATATTTGCTCCTGACCATAGATGCTACAAAGCAGACCCATAGGTCATTGAAGTAATGGTCTTCTCAATGGAAGTTGAAGAAGACGTCTCTGAACCTTGGAAACTCTCTGGGCCTGGATATTGGAGCCTTTGAAAAGGTAAACATTTTTTTACTCTTTGAAACACTTTTACTCTTTGGAAACAGTATAATAAACATTGGGATTTTATGTTTCCAATTATAATTTCACACACGTACACACACACATGTATATGTAGATTTTGTGGTCTATTTTTGAATTCCAAATGATTTTCTCATTTATAACATCAAAATCACTTCATATGCCTGAACATTCCTAATAGTATGTTACTTCTTTAAAGAATTATTTTATGAAAGAGATTTTCTTAGCAAATTCAGAATGCAAAAAGTGAAATAGGAGAAATGGTCACCTCTTTTTAATGTGTTTTGAAATTTCTTTTAAAGGAAGGCTTATAGAAAAGAAAGTATGTTTAAAGAAAGATAACAATTCATATAATGTGCATCAGTTCTTACAGTTATACCTCTTCTTTTTATCATTTTTAACCAAACAACAGTTTAATGTAAAAAATTGTTTTTTCCTAAAAATAGGTCCTATTAGCATGCCCTTATTAGATGATCTCAATTGTATTACTTTCCAAAATTCCTCAAAAAATACAATCTCATTAGAAAATGTAATAGCAATTACACTGATGTAAAAATCTTTCTAAACACCTTGTTACCCTGTCCCACACTCCTCTGCCCCACTTGCCCATTTCTTCCTTTTTTATTTACAGAAAACATTTAGATCTTGGAATGCATAATTCAATAATTCTTCTGAGCCTATTCAGCACACCTCTCAGACTCATAATTCTTGTATTTGCTCACTCATTTATTCCTTTATTCATTCATATTAAGATATTTTGCTAATTTTCTGCTAAGCAACAGAAAGTACTTTCTCCGCAAAGCCTCAGTGAGCTTTATCCCCTTACCACAAATCCTTCATTTTATTCTTGCCTAGACTAAATCAGGTCCCAGAGAAATCATGGACAATATGGACAAGGAAACTGAGACCCCTCATTTTCCATCTCTCATCAGACAATTTTCCTTCCATCCTTACCTAAAGTTTTAGAGAAAGGTCTCTTCTTCCCAGATTGTTGTTTCCTCTTATCTGGGTGAATGTGAAACTAAAAGAAGAGTTTTCTGCAAGATTTTATCACTTGTCCTAGTTGTAAGTGCTGTCCCAACATTTCCTGAGGTGTGGAATCTGATTTAGTCCTGAATATCTGTCAGTTTTTAGCCAAAGTCACTCTCCCATAGGGAGATCTGAGATTAACTACCTCACAGAAGAGCAGTTGGGAGCTGAGTGAGCACCAAGGCTTCCAGTAACACTTGTGTGATATCATCACTGACATAGCTCAGTTCCATAGGCTCAGTTTGAATCTAAATATGGCAATAAGAAAAACATGTCATCAGTCAAAGAAACATATTTTGGTGAGAAGAGTGAGATGATATAATAAAAAATGTATTGAAATCTTTCTCTGTCCTCAAAAAAGGGGCTATCATTTGTGGGAGACAGGAAAGCATACAGAGACTGATAACTAAATTTGATGGTATATTTTTTTTCTCCCAAACCTCTCATCTGACTGTTTTGGTTATGCTTCATCTTAAAATGGAGGCCCAGCATGCTCCCTGGCTAGCACTGTTCAGAGGCAGCTTTAGCAGTTGCTGCAAGGGGGAGAAGAAAGAGTAACATATCCCACAATGAATAAACACAAGGAGGTGTGCATTTGAACAAAAGTGAAAAAGAAACTTTTAAAATTTCTACACACCAGTAAGGGAGTGTGTACTCTGAAAAATGGGTTAGTATGTGGCAATTTCAAGGTAGTTGGTAGGTGGCAGTTTCACTGACTCCAGCCTAGGTCCTGTGTTTGAGTCTCAGCTTCACACTTCACTGACCATATGTTCTTGGATGTTTCATTTGACCTCTCCATGCTCCACTTTACTCATCTGTAAAATATAGAGGACTCCAACCCTCACATGGATTTTTCATTATTATGAAATAATCTAACACGTGTAGACACAGAACAATGAAAGGCTGGTAGATATTAAGACCATGTAAATGCTAGCTATTACTGTTATGCTTTAGGTCACAGTTTGCTTAGTATGTCCAGACTAGGTGATTTCCCTGATTTATGGATTCAGAATGCCCAAAATTCAAATATCATCTTAGCCCTGTGTGTGGATCCTAAGAATTGTCATTTAGAAATATCATATTAATCTCTTTAATAATACCTTATTAATGCATGTAGTTATGAACCTTATTCTTATAAAATCAAACCTTAGCCCAGACATGTATTTTGCCTAAAAGTTACCTCTTGAAAATCTCCTTGTTACTCAGATGTGGCCTCTTAGCCAAACTCAGTATATAAGCTCATCGCCCTTCACCTCACATGGTACATGATACCTGGGGATGGGCCTCTCTGGCACAGAGTGAACATTACTCCAAGTGCCAGTTAGCAATGCATTTGGAAAAAGACCCTGAATAAATGGGGAAGTACTAAATACAAATGAATTTTTATACTAAGAGATTTCAAACATGAGTCAGGATTTCATTCCTGTGTAACAGAGGTTACATGCATGTATGTCTTTGCAAGATCTCTCTGACTTCCATAGAAAACAATGCCTCAAGCCTGAAGGTTTTAGAGATGTCTGGACACTATAATCAGGGCATTCAACCCCAGCAAATCTGCACCCAGTCTGTAGGGCTTACTTTGGATACATGATATCTCCCCAATGTAGCAGAGTTAGATTGATTCATTATTTTCCTATACATGGTTCGTTTTCCATTTTATTTGAACGTATAATTAGCATGGCACTAGCTAAAGATATTTCCCAGAGACTTAAATCTTTGGAGTATTCATGTACTAGTCAAGCCCTTAATCGCAGCAGAGTTTCAGCCAACACCTACTCTCCAGATCATCAGATTTGCTCAGGAAACCTAATAAAAGAATGATGATGGACAACACCTATTCCAGAAAACAGAGTATTTACAATTCCAAGCAATATAGTTCCATCCATCTCCCCCATGGGATCTAAGCACCCACTTAGTTGGAAGCAGAGTAGGCATCACAATCCCCAAATCCGCAAGACTGAGGAATGAACAAACATAAGAGGGTAATGTAACTATGGAACAAAGTATGATTCTTCTTGTAATGGTAGAACTTGTAACATTGGTATAAAGACAGTGGTTATCAGAGATTTTGAGGGGAGGGATAAGGAAGAATAGGTGTAACGGGTATTTTTTTTTTTTTTTTACCTTAGAAGTGTTCTGCATGATATTGCAATAGTGGATGCAGGCCATTATACATTTTGTCAAAGCCTATAACTTTGTACAGTGCAAAGTATAAATCATAATTTAAATTACAGGCCATATTTAGTAACAATGCTTAACTATTTGTTCATCAGTTATAACAAATGTACCACACTTATGAAAGGCATTATTAGTATGGGAAAATATGAGGGGAGGGGTGGGGAATATGGGAAACCTCTATATTTTTCATGTAACTTTTATATAATCAAAAACTTCTTTAAAAATAAAGAAAAATGAAAATATGGAGAAAAAGAAAAAAGGAAGTAATAAAGGGAAAAAATAAGAAAAACTGGCCTTCCTCTGTGGCCACTAGCAAATCTCTCATGCTGCAAGTGCTCAGAAATCATTCACCTTGTAGCCTGTCCTCTGCAAGTAAGGTACCTCGCTGAAGAGAAAAAAACAAGGAATAAGTAATCAAAACAAATAAAAATAAAAAAAATCTCAGGCTAAGTTTTCTTTCATGAGGATGCTTGTACCAAAACTGACCCTCCCACAGGGAGTCAGCTAGTGTCTGACAACTCAGTGGATCACTCTCTGGCTCCCTTCTCTTCTGGGCTGTTTGGGCACCTGGAAGCTCACCCATTGCCTGTCCCTACTCCCCTTTCCCTCAGGATGGTGGGTCATCTGATGGCTTGCATACTTCCTCTTCCAGCTCCTCTCTTAACAGGGCTGTTGGGCACCAGTGAGCCCACCCCCACACTTAGGCATTTCCTCTCTCATCCAGGGCAGGTGGGTGTGACAGCCCACCTGATTAGCTTCCTCTTTCCTTCTTCCTGGTCTGCTTCAGTAATGTCTGGTGTTTCTCCTTTTCTTGGGAACTGGCTGAGAGCCCATCCACCAGCCCTATATCTGCTCCCCACCCACTTCTCTAGCTCCCTGAGTTAGCTAGGTGCCAGTCCCCATACATATTTGCTCCATAAGTCCACCAACCTAGAAGCCTGCTGGGCATTGGGATGCATCCCCGATCCCCGGGTTTCTTCCTTACTCTCAGAGATGACTGTGCCTGGTCTTACAGCCAAATCAATCAGCCTGCCTCCCTCTCCCCTAGCCAGTTGAATAACCCCTCTCTAGCTTCTCTCTCCAATTGCCCCCATCATCCTGAATGTTCCCCTCTGCCAGGTTAGTCTGCTTATCTTCCCACCATATATGGAGCAGGAGCTCAGTTTGCCATTCCCTACTCTGTCATCTTGGATGTCCTCACATAATAAATTATGTAATTTATTCTCAGCTAAATTACATGCCTATTGGAAAAATTTATAAATATAATCCAGGAGTACAAAATTCCCCTCTAAAAATAGTAGTTGAAAGCATAAATTTGTTTCTGTCTTACAAATGAGAAATAGAATGACCTATAGGTGGCAGGGTCTTAGCATAAATAAAATGAAATCCCTATTGCATAAAGGCAGTAACAGAGACACTACTTGAAAGCAAATTGATAGTTTTAATGTACTTTAAGGATTGTTTATTTCTTCCCCCTGTCTTTCAAAAATAAGGTAAAAAAATGTTCAAAGATAGTAAAAGACTATATCCCTACAGCAACTCACTTATTTTTTTGTTTGTTTGTTTTTCATATTAATATTGAACTAGGGCTAATATTAGAATTTGGTCACTTCCACATTCACCAATTTAATAAAGATTATAAAGAGTTGATGAACAAACAACAGCAACAATAAACCAGTAAACACTGACACTGATGTGAGTGTACAATTGTTCCATTTAATCTATTTTAAATATCTCTGTTGCAGGTTGAAAGGAGAATTACATGATTTCAGCAAATACTGCTTGAATGATTACTCTGTTATAGGTATAACAGTAGTTGTAAGAGGGACATAATGCATTAAACAAAATCGATTCCCTATAAAATATATCATTTAGTGGAAGAAAAACAGACATGCATGTGATTTCAATGCAGTGTAATATGTTCAACATAATGATGTACAAGAAGCAAATTAGATAAATTAGGACTGATAAGACACAGAGGCTGGGCTAGGATGAGGAAGGAATTAGGAACATTTTCCTGTCTAGGAGCCAATGAATTGAATATGCAGTCCTACGAGCAAGTAGAAATTGGCACATTGAAGTCAAAAGGAGAAGAATTTTCAATGGCTCTACATAAATGGTCATGGTGTATTCAGTAAGCTGTAGTCTACATGGTTAAAACATGTGGCAAGGGAAAGAAGGATGTAGTGAAAATAAATATAGAGACTTAAATGTTTGCTGTAGCACTTTGAAGCATCTTGCTGGAGTCCTTTAGAATTGGAGGAGTGAAAGTTGCAGACACATAGAGAAAAGCTGCAGAGATGGAGAGAAGGAGCCTGGCAGCTCAGAGAGGAAAGTGGGAGAAAGAGAGCCACAAATGGAGCAGCCAGAAGCTGGAACAAAAACACCCAGAAGAGAAGCAGATGTTTCCTTGTGCTTCTCACATGGAAGGACTCCAAGATCACTAAAGCCAAACTTAGGTGACAGGATTTCTTATGATGCCTTTATTTGGACATGTTCACAGCCTAAAAACGTTAAACTTTCAACTTAATAAATTCCCTCTGTAAAAGTCAAATTATTCCTGGTGTATTGTTCACTCTTTAAAGTTGTTATTAGACTTTAAATGAAAAACTGAGGCAACACTAGTGCTTCCCATTTACTTACAACTAAGGGTTTATTACTCTTTCTACTGTTTTTCTTTCCTCTGTTGTAGGCATTATGTACTTTCATTCCAGGCCTTCAGAGCTTCCTACAATTATTCCTATAGCAAAATGGAAACTAGTCTTATCTTAGTTTCTATATGTGCATGGGGAAAAAAATGACTTGATTGATATTGGTATTATTAGGCCTTTGAACTAAGTTTAAAAGAGAAAAGAGTTCAGTTTCACCTTGTCAATTTATCAATTGGTCAATTTATCCCAGTGGAAATTTATGAACTCACAGAGGCATTGGAAAAAAATTTCTGCAAATTTATAAATATCTCTCAGTTAATCTTGTTTGGAAATCAAACAGGCACCATGTTTTGTCTTTGTTTTCATTTTCACAAGAGACTGTGATAAATATAATATCTTAGGATTGATAAAGAATATATGCCAAGATAAATGCTGATACTGGATTCTTCTTTTGTTGGAAATTGAAATGAAATTGGGAAAAGGTCATTGAATTTATTTTAGAAAAAACTGAAACCTTTCCTTAGAAAGTAGGTAAGTGCCATCTTCAGGATTCTTCAGAACTATATTCATATTGAAATTTAGTAATACATATTCATGGAATATATCAGTTGATTCTGATTGTATGGCAGCAGTGGATCATTGCTACATATCTTAGATTTAAATAGGGCATTTAGAGAATTGTACATTGGACACCAGTTAAGTTTTGTTTAAGCAACCTACAACTAATCACTGTCCAATATCAATAAGAAATATAATTTGGTATTTATTATTAAAATAGTAACAATGATTTTTTGCATCTTGACTAATGTTTGTTGGAAAACACTGGCCATAATTTAGTAATCAAAATGCAATCAATTGTTGAAACTATTACACCTTCTACTTGGTAATATAGATCATCTCTTATGGCTTTATATTTTTAGAGAATCACATATGATAATTTGTACTTTCCCTGTCAATTGCATAAGTGAATTCAAAGAAGGGCAACAATAATTTATTTTATTGTGATTTTGGAAAATTTGAGAGGAAATAAATAAATCAGTAGGTAAGTTTTTATTTCAGAGAAGTGTATAAGAATATCTCGAAACTCAGGGACCTAACTATCAAAACAAATCTGAAGACCATTAAGATTTGTTTTGTTTTGTTTCCATTAAGTGCAGTTCAGATATAATATGAGGCACTGTACCTAACCCTCACTGAGCTAAGTTTCACTTATAGAGATAAGCTAATTAATTTAACAAGTGCACAAAAATAAATAAACAATATATTGCCAAGTAGTCAATTCTAAATCTCAAAAGACTTAGGAGATTTGAGTATTCATTGTCTGGTGGGCTGCAGTAATCAGTGAAATCAATCTGGAAATGTGGGAACTGAGTAGACTCTGATGGGGTAAGCAAGACCTGGTTGGGAATGGTGAATTCCTATTTCTCCTGCAGCAGATAGCCATAAGGAATCTTATGGCTAAATGAAGATTTTAAACTACAGTGTTTACTGGAGATTTTTGAGTATGTGGATTAAGTAAAATTAGCAGTGTTTAAGGAATTTATCAAGTTATGGTACATCCAATGAAAGGGAGAGTGTGGCAGCCCTGTGATTGTGTGATTGGAATATATTAGTATCCGGGATGTTACAAGAAATAGAAGAGAAAATGACCTGAGGCAGTAATTGTGAATTTATTTTGAAGTGCTTCAAAGCAAGATAATACCAAGTTGCTGCTTTCTTAGAATTTACCTCAAAATGAATTATGGTGTGAATATTCTTACTGTCCTGATTTTGTGATAATCAGGGTAGGCTAAACAGTTGCTATATTTGAAACCATGCATGTGTCCCCAGACCTAGCTTTTCTCCCTAGGTCTGAATTTTAGAATGCTGGTGATAAACTAAGCCTGATTTATTATATGACCATCCTGTATGGGAAAAGATTGTAACTTTGGGTATCTTTGGTCAAACTTAAGAGATATTGCAGGGAGACCGATGAAGTTTGGGTGGTTGGGCGTCCATCACCCATATGGAGGGACCTGGTTTCGACCTCCGAGACCTCCCAGTAAAAAGAAAAAAAAGGAAAATATAGAAGGTGTGTTCACAACTGGCCCCATTTGTGGGTGTGCCACTAGACCCCACAAATGGGTGAGCCACCAAACCCACTGCGGTGGTAGGCCACTAGGTTCCATGAGCAAGTGAGCCATCAGGACGCATCCAAGGGTGAGCAACCAGGCCCTGTGTGTGAGTGCACCGCCAGGCCCTGTGCATGTGTGAGCCGCCAGGACCCATGCACAGGCGCACCACTAGGCCCTGTGAGTGGGTGAGCCGAAAGTCCCCATACATGGGTGAGCTGTGTGGGTGCACTACCAGGCCCTGCAAGCCACACAGCAAGATGATGACATAACGGGAGAGTGACACAAAGGAGAGCCAAGATGAGATGCACTGAAAAATGATGAGCTAAGGTGATGCAGGTAGTAGTAGGATGCCTCTCTCCCACATCAGAGATTCTAAGGATTGAATCCCAGTGAAGACAGAAGGAGAAGGATGAGAAGAGAGGGAAGGAAATGGACACAGAGAGCTGCCTAGTGAATGGACACAGAAACGGAAAAAATGGAGGGCGGAGGTTTAAAAATGGATAAAAATAAATAAATGAATAAATAAATAAATCCTTAAAAAATATATAGGGGAGGAATATTCAGTCTATATTTATTTGTAATAATTTGGTGATGCTCTTTCAAGATTTGTTAACAAATGTTTCACAACAATGTAAGTTGCTTGTGTGGGGTGATGTGTGGGAGCCCTGCATGATGTTATGCATGTTTGTTTTGTAAGATCACAATGTTTACTGAACATTTATAGTTTATGTATGTTCATTTATGAATGATATACTTCAAATAATTGTTTAAAATTTTAAATAAATTAATAAGTAAATAACATGGGGAAAAAAAGAATCACAGCTTTCAGCATTTGAAAACTAAATACCAATGGTTTTTATAGAGAGTGGGTACATAATTCATCATTGACTTCATAACAGTATTCATATTCAGTGATATTTGCTTATCAGAGAAGGGCAAGGATGGTTGGATATATGTAAACAGCTTGGGATACTATTACTAAGTGTTTAAATACTTCAGTACACTAATAGGAAATTAATCTCCCATTGCTTTCTTGATTGAAAAAAAAATCAATTATGGGTCAGGCCCAGAAGAGGCTCTGAAAGATCATCTAACTTCACTCCCACAAATTACTTATGCTTAAAATGAAGTGCAGTGATGTGAGGTATTAAAATCGTCTTCTTAGGAAGTAGCATAGCCAGATGAAGGAGATAATGTTTTACTCTGATTTTGAAATAGTCCACTGTTTTAAATTATGGGTATTGATAAGGCATAATATTAGTATTTAAATTAATGTGAAGATATTAAATGATTCCTATAGATATATAAAGGTCATATTTTCTTTTTATAAATACACTTGAAAATAGGGAAAAATATTTCAAGTGATTCAAGTGCATAGAATATACTTTTTGAATGGTGCACCATATGGAGTTTGTATCAGATTTAAAGTAAAATAATGTACTCC
>JAQZBX010026865.1:10738-28799 GCA_029593785.1 Cabassous unicinctus
ATAAGGCATAATATTAGTATTTAAATTAATGTGAAGATATTAAATGATTCCTATAGATATATAAAGGTCATATTTTCTTTTTATAAATACACTTGAAAATAGGGAAAAATATTTCAAGTGATTCAAGTGCATAGAATATACTTTTTGAATGGTGCACCATATGGAGTTTGTATCAGATTTAAAGTAAAATAATGTACTCTTTCCTTCATATTTATTTCTATCTCTCTAATAAACTGGACTTAGTACATTTATGAGATTAATCAAAAAATTATCAAAAATAACTTGTGTTAAAATACACACTTGTTTATTTTCCAATTTTGGTATGAAAAGACAGTCTTAACATAGTGGCATTTAAAATGTCTTTCAAACATCAGTTTGTTTATTACCTGATAAAGAATCTCATAGAGATTCAAAGCGTTCAATCAGCGAGAGTCTTAGACTACTGGCAAGAGAAAAATAGCTGCAAAATCTTGAGTGAAAAGATCAAGCTCATGCATCAAGTT
Organism: Cabassous unicinctus; assembly: GCA_029593785.1. Lineage (NCBI taxonomy): Eukaryota > Metazoa > Chordata > Mammalia > Cingulata > Chlamyphoridae > Cabassous > Cabassous unicinctus. The sequence goes on from JAQZBX010026865.1 coordinate 11,242, forward strand.
AAAGGTGAAGTAAAGATAGACTGGAATTAAATATGTAACAGAGTTTTTTCACTGATAAATAGGAATATAATCTTGAAATAAGTTCTAATAAAGCACTAAATTTATTGAATTTTTGGGCTTAGCAAATCTGATTCTTTCCAGCTATTTATATATATAAGATATATATAAAAGATGCTTAGATTACATAAAAGTTACACAAAAATTACAGGGATTCCCATGTTCCCCACCTCCCATACCTCCCATAACATCCCACATAAACATCTTTCATTAGTGTGGCACATCACCTGCTATGGATATACACATCCTGGGGCTTTGCCACCAAGCATAGACTACATTTCACATCATAGACCACACTCCCTCCCACACAGTTCTGCGTGGTATATGCTGATGTAAAATGGCCTATATCCATCATCACAACATCACCCAGGATCTGTTTCTTACCCTTTCTCTCTTGCTTGTTGCAGAATAGGAGACAAGGATGCAGTTGGTAATGTAAGCTGTGGAGACTGAAGCTGAACACATTGCCCCAGAAAGGGAAGAAGCTTCTCTCAATTCCTCCCCTGCTGTATTAGGTATGTAGCTGAATCTGTGGGCAGTAATCAAATCCATGCAGGCCAAGACAATCTGTAGTTCATCAGAGGGACTGAAGAAGTCCCACACTACTTCTTCCCCTACTTGGGGCAGGCCTGGAGCCACAGGAGTGGGCAGCCAACTAAGCTGTGTGAGTCAAAACTGACTGCAGTTACCGATGTAGACTTAAGAAGCAAATACCTCCCTCCTCCTCTGAAAGGGGTGGGATTGGACCCACTTGTATGCCAGAGAATCCGGAACTTGAAGGCTGAAATTGACTGCAGTTTTTTTCAGAAAGTGACTGTCCCTCCTTCTGTTCTGTCAGGGGCAGGGATGGAGTCATACATGTGTCCATTAATCCAGTTTGTGTGGACAGAAAGCAGCTGCAGTTGCCTGGAGAATTTGAGGAAACACCAACCTTATTCTATTTTGGGGAGCTGGACTTGAATCCACAAGTTTGCTGATTAACCTAGTTTGTGCAGGCCAGAAGTGTGTGCAGTTGCCCAGAAAGCCAGCTGCAGATCCCCCCAGCTTCTTCCATGCTGGAGATGAAGCTGGAGCCTAAGATAGGGCTACAATCCAACCTGTGTGGGAAGACAACAATCCCTGTGTTCACTTTTATTTTCAATCAACCCCACTTCCCCACTTGCCAGGGCCAGAGTTAAAATGGAGACTATTGGCCTATTTCTGATTTGGACATGCTCAAACCTTAGTTGTTCTTAGAATTGAACTTTATCCATCCAAATTTACTAATCAGTAGCTGAAATTGGTGTCTAACCATCTCTTCCTCTCCCATTTTTGGGAAATGGAGCTTCCAACTCCAGCTAGGGAATAGATCCTGAAGTGATTTGTTCCTCTTGCAGGGGATGGGCCCTGGCCTCCTCAGTGTGCCCTAATCATGAATCATCACTGCAGATGGGCTGCTGCCATATGCTCTTCTTTTCTCCTAGGTCCCTCAAAACAGTGATTTAGATAGCTGTCTCTTGGAGCTCCTTACTCTGCCATCACCTTGCCCCCTCCACATATATGCATCTTTTTTCCATCAATTAATTTTTAAGTTTCCTCTTCAAAACTCTTTTACAGATTTAGTTGACCATTGTCAACTTCAAAATAAAAAATTCCGTTGCAATGAAGATGTAGCCTTAAAAATAAATTAATCTGAATTATGCATTTCTTAGTTTACATTTAACTATAAAAATCTTTCATGTCCTCAAAAATATGGAAAACCAGAAGGCAACAGTCTGGTAGTACAGAACATATACAACAGGAAAACATTACCAACAAATTGATCCATCTAAATCACATTCTGTATTATGCAATTTTAAGATTTAGAATTATCTGCTATAGAAGCCAATGGAAATAAAGCTTCTCAGTATACCCCCAAATATGCTGTGTAAATATTTCCTCACTTATAAGTGAAAAGTCTATTTTTTATTTTAAAATAATATTTAAAATCTGGTTTGGAGAACTCTTGAATTAATTGCTTATTACTTTGAGTGGATATAAACAATAAAATTATTTTAGTCATGTGCATAAGGTAAACAAATGAATGTGAATTTCTTTCCCCATATTCTCCACCTCCCAAAATAAAATGAAAAAATGCTAGGTAAAAATCCAACTAAACTAGAAAAAATAAATATTGAATTCAAATAGAAAGAAATAACTTTTCACGTATATAATATAAATTGCATTTTCTCTATAAATATGCTGATTTTTTTCCACTTGAAATGTGCATTTTCACTCTTTCTTCCAGCTTTTGCAAACATTTCAAATAATAACTTTCTATTGTGGAAGTAAAATGTTATGACTCTTTGGTTTCTTATCATTTATCAGATTATAAATGAAGGAGAGTTTTTTATGATTTTGGGAAATTCATAAAGTAAGAAATAACAGAATTCAGAAAATTATGGTTCACACATGAAATTACTATTCTTAAGAAGCCAAGGTTAGTAGAGTACTCAGGCAAAGCCAGACATTCTGTCTTTCTGTCTGCATTTATTGCTACAAAGGTAATTACACTAATTAAAATGATATTCTAACCAAATAATTTTTGTAAATATGTATATGACACCCCAGTTTTCTCCAATTCCAAAGTCACAGATGATGCTTTATTTCACTTGTTGAAATCTTTCCCTTTGATTTCACTTTCCCCTGAAATTACTGATTCATCATGCATAAACTGCCACCAACTTTCTAGCTCCTTAATTGTAGACTGGAGAGGATCTTTATTTTCTATTCTTGACACTGCCATTGATTTTAGTTGTGAACTCTGCAAGTAACTTTATTTCTTTCAATAATGATTTCTTCATCTGAAAGATAGGGACAATATTTATCACATAACTAAATAAGTGAGTCAGGTTTGAGTTTCAAATTTAATATAGATAAAGGAAATCTTAGGGAAGAATAAAATACTAAGTAGACATGTTATTGTCTTCAGTTTGTAGCACATACAAGAGTAATTGGGTGTTAAAGAGGTGAAAAATACTTGAGGTATTCCTAGCTTACTTGTAAACAGAATATCTAACTAGTACTTAGCAAGTCAGAACTTGAAACCAGAGTTTTCTTAGTCCAGAGGTCAAATTCGTAATCACAAAAGAAAACCCCCAATTTTTCATAGTACCTTGTATTTCATGCAAAACCATGTATTACCCACAATTATAAACACGGAACAAATTCAGTCATTCTAATTTTTCTGGTTTCCAATGTGCTGCATAAGCAGAATAAGTAATAGCAAACAAGTCTGAGCACTTAACGATATGGTCTGCTTACCAAATAATCTCACTCTGTCTTCAGAGGAACCCAATGAGATGAACACTAAGAACTTCCATGAGATAATCCTATCTAAGATAATCAGGTAAGGAATAGATTATCAATAAAGCCAGAGGAATACTTAATTTAAGGAGAAAGGAAGGGTTACTTTCAGGAAAGCTCATAACATGGGCTTTGGAGATCGTGGCACTGTTCTGTCTCTTGATTTAGAAGGGAGGTTTCAGGAATTATTCAAGTGTAAGTCTTTTTTTAACTTTTCTTTATATATTCTATTTCATAATTCAACAGGGTAAGAAATTTAAAGGACAAGTCTAAACAGTTATCCAAATTACTGAAACAATCCACGATGTGAGCATTGTTACACCTCTAAAGAACTGACTTGAAAGCAATTCTAGTTAAATAAAAAATGCTATGTTGATTTTTATTGGGATTGCATTAAATCTGTAGAATAGCTTAGGTAGGATAGACATCTTAATGATGTTTAGTCTTCCTATCCATGAACAGGAAATATTCTTCCATTTATTTAATTCTTTTTTGATTTCCTTAAACAGTGTTGTGCAGTTTTTTGTATAGAAGTCCTTTATACCTTCAATTAAATTTATTCCTACATATTTGATTAATTTATTAACAATGGTAAATGGTATTTTTTTCTTGACTTCCTCTTCAGATTGCTCGTTATTGGTGTACAGAAATGCTGCTGATTTTTGAGTATTGATCTTATAGACTGTGACTTTACTGAACTCAATTATATGTTCTGGAAGCTTTGTTGTAGATTTCTCAGGGCTTTCAATGTATAGGATCATGTCATGTGCAAATAGTGAAATTTTTACTTCTTCCTTTACAATTTGGATGATTTTATATCTTTTTGTTGACTCAGTGCTAAAGCAAGTACTTCTAACACAATGTTAAATAGGAGCGGTGATAGTGGGCATCTTTGTCTTGTTCCCAATCATAGAGGGAAAACTATTAGGATTTCAACATTGAAGGTGATGCTAGCTTTGTGTTTTTCATATATACCCTTTAACATGTTCAGAAAGTTTCCTTCTGTTCCTATCTTTGCAGTATTTTTATCAGGAAAGGTTGACATTTTGTCGAATTGGATAAACTAACTACAAAACTTGTTTGGAAGGGTAAGAGGCCCCAAGGAGCCAAAGAAATATTGAAAAGAAAATTAAAATTGGAGGTATCACATAACCTGACTTTAAAACATACTACAAAGCTACAGTGGTCAAAACTGCATGGTATTGGCTCAAGGATAGACTTACCAACCAAAGAAACTGACTTGAGAATTTTGATATGGATACTTGCTTATAAAGTCATCTGATATTTGACAAGGCGACCAAACCCACTCAACTGGGAGAGAATGACCTCTTCAACAAATGGTTCTGGTAGAACTGGATGTCTATATCCAAAAGCATGAGAGAGGAACACCATCTCACAAGTTATACAAAAATCATCTGAAGATATATCAAAGATCTAAATATAAGAGCCAAGACCACAAAGACCTTGGAAGATAATATAGGCAAAGTTCTAAAGGATCTTGTAATAAGAAATGGTTTCATGAAATTCACACCCAAAGCATGAGCAATAAAAGAGAAAATAGATAAATGGGATCTCCTCAAAATAAAAACTTTTGCACCTCAGAGGATGTTATCAAAAAAGGAAAAATGCAGCCTATACAATGGGAGAAAATAGTTGGCAATCATATATCTGAAAGGATCCTAATAGCCTGCATATACAAAGAAATCCTCCACCTCAAAAATTAAAAGACAAACTACCCATTTAAAAAAATGGGCAAATGACCTGAAAAGATAGTTCTCCAAGGAAGAAATACAATGGCTAAAAAGCACCTGAAAAGATGTTCACCATCACTAGCTATTAGGGAAATGCAAATCAAAACTACAATGAGATACCATCATACATTCATAAAAATGGTGTTTCGTTGCTTTTAAAAAAAAACAACAGTGGACTATAAGTGATGGAGAGGATGTTGTAACTGGGAAACCTCCTCCACTGCTAGTGGGAATGTAGAGTGGTCCAGCCAATGTGGATCACAGTTTGGTTGTTCCTAAAAAAACCTAACTATAAAACTTCCATATGATCCAGCAATTCCAGTACTGGGTATTTACCCAGAAGAATGGAAAGCAAAGACACAAACAGATATATGCACACCAATATTCATAGCAGCATTATTCACTATTGACAAATGTTGGATTCAACCCAATTGCCCAGAAAAAGTTGAATGGATAAAAAAATGTGGTATATTCATACAATGGAATATTACTCAGCTGTAAGAAGGAATAAAGTGTTAGCACATAGGATAACAAGGATGAATCTTGAGGTCCTTATGTTGAGGAAGCAAGCAAAGTATTCAAGGATGAACAGTACATGACCTCACTGATGTGAAAAAAGCAAATTGAGCAGACTGAGAGAGTTATTGTCTGAAGATATGTTAGCAAGAAATAGAAAGGGAGAAGAGGGTTGTGAATCAACACCCATAGGGACGCAAACTATGGTAAGGTGAAAGTGTATAGTTACATATTGAAGGGATATGACAGGAGCGTAGTGATATTATTGGATTGCGTGGTTCAGATTTGACAAGTGGGTAGATTGGGAAGGGTGGGTTGGAAGGTCCAGCGCAAGGAGGGGGAGTGGAGGGTTGGGAGAGGCATCAGGTGAACACTGGGGATTTTCTGCCTGTGGTTGAAAGTACAAAGTTGGGAATGTTCTTAGGGCAATAGGACGAAGAAGGGTTACTGTTTAAGAGTGTTGGATGGGGAGGGCATTTGGGACAGGTTGCACCTAGAGCAGGCTTCTAGGGAGTGTGTGAGTGATCATTCTGTCATAATGTGCTGTATCAGTGGGTGGAGATCCACGTAATGAGTGGGAAGAAGTTGAAATCCCATCCTATGGAGGATCAATTTGTTCACAAATAGACAGGTGGGAGTCTCTTGAGAGCATGGTGATTCCTAATAAGGGAGGCCAAATCAGTGTGTCAAGACCTCAGTGATGTTGCATGTAATTATGAATCTTGTCATCCAATGAGTGAAGTCAGTGGGTTGCCATGGGCCCTGAGGGGAGGGGGAGGGAGAAATAGACTAGATCGAACATGAGTATTTAGTGGGCAGTGGAAGTGTTCTACATGACCTTACAATCATGGGCACAGGACACGGTAAATATCATCAAAATTTATAAAAGTGTACGGTCAAAAATGTTAACCACATGTAAACCATTGACCATGTTTAGTAACTATGTTTCATTATTTGCATATTAGTTATAATAAAGGTACCATTTACATATAAAAAGTTATTAATATGGGTGTGAAAGAAATAGGGAAGATGTTGTGAATATGAGAGTGTCCTGTATTCTGTGTGTGACTTTGCTGTGACCTAAAACATTTTGAAAACAAAATGAAAAGTAGTGAGACACTGGGGAATGAGTGGAAGAAGGTGCCACGGTACAGAACGGACACCAGATATTGCAGTAATGAAAGGCAAAATGATTTTTAAAAAATTTAAAATATTTTTCATTATTTTTAAATATCCCAATATTTTAATTTTATTTTATTTTTAGATTTTTAAAATTTGTATGTATTTGATTTCTTACATTTAAACTTTTCATTAGTTTTTTCATTTTCCTATTAATTGTATTTGGCTATTGCAATGGCTTCAATTTTGAAGAAGCTTGGGATCATAGAAGGGTTACAACTAAGGGGAGGATCATTGGTGTAGGGTATCAGTGCTGGGGGATGCATGGGAGGAAGTTCACCTGGTCATATATATAAGGGATATAAAATATTCAAATGTCCACAAGGCATTGTCACAGTGGGTGGAGACTCACACAATAATAAAGAGAATACTGAATTCCTATTCTGGAGAACTCTGCCACATTCTCTAGGGAACAGCACAGTTCCCCAAATGCAGGAGCAGTGACTGGCAAAGGAGGATGATCCACTGATGGGCCCTTGATATTGATGACTAGGCTTATGAGCCTTTGCTCTGGAAATGAAACCTAGCCTATTATTGGGTGTCTAAAAATTGCCCCCTGAGAGCCTCCTTGTTGCTCAATTGTGGTCTTTCTTTAAGCCAGACCTCAGCATATAAAAGCATTACTTTCCCCCCACTGTGGGACATGACTCCCAGAGAGGAGCCTCACTGGCATCGAGGAATTGCTACCAAGCACCAACTAGTAATTCACATGGATAACAACCTCAAATAAAATGGGTGAAAAGTAAAGAGAAATGAGTTTATATGGCTAAGAGACTTCAAAATGAGTTGGGAGTTCATCCCAGAGGTAACACTTACATCAGAGCAGAATCTCAGAGACTCCCAAAGTGTATACTACCCCAAATAGTGGGGGTCCTGAGGGTTCTGGAGACACCCAGGTCCTGTGGTCAGGGTGGATAGCTCTGGAATTTGATGCCTTGCCAGTGGGCCCTACTTTGGAGTTTGTGCTCTTGAGAGTGACAAAGTTGGACTCAATTATGTGTTCCCTGCACATGGCTCATCTGTCTCTTCTATTTAAACATATACTTGGTGTTGCAGTTAGTAGGTGTACATCCAGAGACTTGTGTCTTTCAGCTGTCCATGTGCCAACTAGGCCTGGATCCTTGGTGGAGTTCCAACCCCTACTGTACAGCTCATTGAACTCACCCAGGACAACTGGTGGGGAGAGGATGATGGACAATAGCCAACCCAGGGAATGGAGAGAGTCTGCAGCTGCAGATAGGATACCCCCATCCATCTTTCCCATGGGATATAAGCCCCTTCTCATTTGGAGTTAGAGTGGACATTACCATCCCAGAATCCTCTGGAATGGGGAAGAACTATGGACTAGAGTGGTCTTACTGGTGTTCTACCATAGACATATTATGTTTCCAGTAATAGAAGACATTACAACATTGATGTGGAGCCAGTGACCAATGGAGACTCTGGGGGCATGGAGAGGGAAAAACAGTTGATATATGCGGCATTTTTTGGGACTTTGGAATCAACCTGGGTGACATTGCAGTGAGAGATACAGGTCATTGTATATCATCACATAACATGCAGAACTGTGTGGGAGAGAGTGTAGATTACAATGTGAACTATGGTCCATGCTTAAGGGCAAAGCCCCAGGATGCATTTTTCAATGTGCCTCACTAATGAAGGATGTTTATGTGGGTGGGGGTTGGAGGTGTGGGGAGTGGGGCATGTGGGAATCCCTGTATTTTTCATGTAACATTTATGTAATCTATGTATCTTTAAAAAAATAAAGTTAGAGAATAATCTAGGGACTGAATAACTCAGTGATCCCAGAGGTGGATAAGAATTGTGGTTCATAGTTTAAATGCAAGAATGTCCTTCTGTGTATTAGTATGGATGTACAACACTATTCCAGGGTGGTGGGAATGTGGAGAAGCATGGGAAAAATACAATTAATGTAACCTATGAATGATAGTTAACAGCAGTATTGTAATATTCTTGCATTAATATCAAAGATGTACTGTGTTAATAATAGAGGGGTATGGAAAAAATATGTGAAATGTACACTATGAACAATAGTTAGTGGTAATATTCTGATTATAGTATCTCCTAATCTGTAACAAATATTTTACAATGGTATGGGGTGTTGTGTGCTGATGAAGGGTTTTTGTATGGGAATTCTACACCTATGCATGATTGTTTTGTAAGTTCACAACTACTCTAATAAAATTTTATTTTAAAAAAAGTAATTTTAAATTGTTTTTGTTTGTTTTTACTGTCCAGTCAATTCCCTAAAAACCTAAAGAAACTTTTTAGCTATTATTTTGCTTTTCTTTTAGATGCTTTCTCTAGTCAAGGTATCATTTCTAAAGTTGTTCTTCCTCTTTAGAGGGAAGAATATCTTCCCTGGTAAACACTCTGGGTTTCCCTTTCTTCCTCCTTGCAGACTTCTCAGTCCCCCTGCCTCTAGATCTTTCTATCTTTACTCTTCATCTAGAAAAATATTTGTGCCCATGAATTTTCTACTCCCTAAAGTGAATAAAAATCCATATATGTTTTTAATGTAACATTTATGTAATTGAAAACTTTTTCATATGATATGTACTATCCCTACAACTAGATACAAATACTTTTAATTTATTTCATATATACACACATTGATATAAACAAAATTGGGATCTATATATATATATATATATACATGTTTTCTAAATCCTTTTTCAGGGATCATAGTATCATTAATTATTCACAAAGTTAGAAAATGAAAGAAAAAGACAATTGTTCTCCTCCTCTTTTTGACTTGTCTTGAAGGACACTGTCTTCCTGAGAAAAATTCAGTTTCTTTGTTACTAAAATAAAAAATTAGTAAAATGCTGACATTTGTATGTTAGAATAAATGGAATATAAAATTATTCCATATATAATCAATTTTCTTCATCATAGCATTTTTTAAAAGGGGAATTATGGTTTTTGGAAGTGGTTTCCTTTTGGAAATTCTTAATAGATATCATAGAGTTTGAGGGGCCAATGTAAACGTAGTAGACTATGAGTCAAAAATGAGATTAATAGGGGAAGGGGCAAGATGGCAGCAAAGTAAGGAGCTTCAAGAATTAGCTCATCCTACAGTGCAGTCAGTGATAACCAAGATCTATCTAAAACACCTTTTTGGGGGGCCCAGGATACCAGAAGAACCTCCTACAATATCCTTGGAATAACAGAATGAGGAAACTGTCCATCTTCAGTGAAGTTTCTTGAACACAGCATTCCACACTGCAAAAGCCAGTGTCCATCCTCCTGTGGCTGCATAAACCACCTCAGGAGCTATTCCCTGGCTGGAGTTGGAAGCTCCATTTCCCAAAAATAGGGGAGTAAGAGATGGTCAGGCACTGACTTTAGCTACTTATTAGTAAATTTGACTGGCTAAAAGTATATTTCTAAGAACAGCTAAAAGTAAACTGGATTGTTGGACACTTGTGGTTCTATCCCAACTCCCTGATAGGATAGGAGCAGTTGGTGTTTTCTCAGGCTCTCTGGGTAACTGAGGTGCTTTCAGCCTGCACTGACTGGAATATTGGACAACTGTTACTCCATCTTCACCCCCAAAATGAAAGGAGATTGGTGTTTGCTCAACTTCTCTGGGCAGCTGCATGTACTTTTGGTCCACATGGATGAAATTGTTGGGTCTCCTGTGTTTCTATCCCAGTCCCTGAGAGGGCAGAATGGGTGGTGTTCCCTCAGCCTCTCAGGGCAACTGCAAGTGCGAATAACCATGTCACTCTTGGAGCTCAATCCCTGTCCCTGGCAGGGGAGCAGGGGACCTGGTGGTTTGTCTGTCTACATGGGCATCTGCTGTCAGTTTTTGTCCACACTGCTAGTTTGCTGCCTACACCTACATCTCCATCCCTACCCAGGCAGGGGAGAAATGGGTGTGAATGATCATCAGTTTCTCTGGGCAACCACAGATGTTCTTTCCTTACACATCTTGGATTACTAAAAATGGCTGAATCTCCATTACTACCACTGTCAGGGGAGAAAGATCAGAGAAGTTTCATCATTTCATGGGGCACTGAAGGCAACTTTATCCAACACAACTTACAGTACTCAGCTCCTACTATGGAACCAGCAAGTGAGAAAGGGAAAAAAAACCAGATGAAAAAGATCTGAAAAATTTCGCTTTGGCTAAACACAAGCCAATATAAAGTTCCAAATTAAGTTGAACCAAGTATCAGAGGGACTGTAGCACCAAATCAATTAAATAGAAAACCCTAGATTGTGGGAAGATGGTGTTGGACTAACAGGCAAGCTGAATGCTCTCACAAAAACAACAGAGAAAGGGCCAAAATCTGTCCAAAGGAACTGCTTCATGGGTCAGCATGCGAGGGCAGGGCTACACAACTCCCAAGAGGATGGGGGACAGAGAGATGAAGAAGCCAAAATGAAAAATGTGAGTTAACCAGCCCCCATGGCAGCTGGAAAGGGCTCCACTCCCCCACCCACAAGATATTAAACTTGGGTTAAACCCCTGACTCACTGCAGCTGACTGAGAGGGTAACACCTTCCTCCCTGTCAGCTTTTTCATGGTAAAATGGAGGGGAAGTCAGAATGCTTTTCTTAAGTGAATTCAGCCATCAAGGCCTGCTTTAAATCTCTGATATGAAGATTCAACACAGGAACACAGGAAAGTCAAGCTTACATCTTCACACTCCTAGTGAGCCTATACTTACCGGATAACACCTAATGACCCTGAAACACTTCCATGGGAAAGTACACTGACCATTCTGTGAATCACATTAACAAAGACTTCACAATCTCTCTAACCAATATCTGGGAGAAAATATGCACCCCACTAGTGAGTCCCTGGCCCCATATTGAAAACATAAGCTGATTAATTTTAACCACTGAGAACAAGTTGAACCAAAATAAAAGAAGAGCTGTGAGAAAATAAAATAGGAAACAGCAAGAAATTGGCCATCAGAGTAAATTCACCAACATATATAGATGCCTAAACATGAGAAAAAAATACAAGCCAGGAAACAGGAAAAACAGGAAAAGATGGCCCAACAAAAATAACAATCCAAATATCCTGAAAAGATGCAGGATTTAAGACTATTAATCAGTGATAATCACACAACTGTCTTAAATCACTTCATAGATTTTCTAGAAAATATGAAGAAATAAAGGATATTAAGAAGACACTGAAATAGTGTAAAGCACAATTGGAAATCCTGCAGAGGAAAGTAACAGACCTTATGGGAATGAAAGACATGATGGATGAGATTAAAAATACATTAGAGTCACATAAGAGCAGAATTGAGTTGTTTGAAGGCAGAATTAATGACTCTGAAAATAGAACATCTGAACTGGAAAAGACAAGAGAACAGAAAGAGAAGAGATTGAAAAAAATTGAACAGGGTGTCAGGGAATTGAATGACAATGTAAAATGCACAAACATTTGCATTATTGGTGTCCCAGAAGTAGGAGAGTATGGAAGAGGGGCAAAAAGAATATTTAAGGAAATATTGACTGAAACCTTCCCAACCCATATGGTGGGCATAAATATCAATATCCAAGAAAAACAATGTACCCCAAACAGAATAAATCTGAATAGACCTACCCCAAGACAACTACTATTCAAATGACTAATATTAGAGTTAAAGAGAGGATTCTGAAAGCAGCAAGAGAAAAATCAAGGCACCACATACAAGGGAAACTAGATAAGATTAAGTGTGGACCTTTTATCAGAAACCATGGAAGAGAGAAGAAAGTGAAACAATGAATTTAATGTACTGAAAAAGAAAAACTGCCAGCCAAGAATTATTTATCCAGCAAAGGCGTCCTTCCAAAATGAGAGCAAGTTCAAATTCTTCACAGAGAAACCAAAACCGATAGAATACGTTACCAGAAGACCAGATTTACACGAGATTATAAATGGACAAAATGGATGAAGTAAGTAATGTCTTTAGAGTAATAACTCTGAGTATTAATGAATTAAACTCCCCAATCAAAGACATAGACTGATAGAATGGATTTTAAAAAATGAGCTGTGTATATGTTGTCTAGAAGAGACTCAGCTCAGACGTAAGACACAACCTAGTTAAAAGTGAAAGCTTGGAAAAAGATATTCCATGGAAATAGTAAGCCAAAAAGTGCTGCAGTAGACCAGACAAATGTAAAATAATAATATATATATGAACCGGAATTATTTAGTGCAACTGGCAAATTGTTCCTGTGATCAGTATTCTGTAATTTTCTTCATACAAAATAAGCACTTGCCTTTACTTGAGGAGGACTGGAGAAGAAATATAGTTTTGGATATTTCATTTTTCTTTAAACTTTTCTCGTTTATAGTTTTTAATTAAGATACTCTGTCTGGATCAATAATGATCTGGCGTGACTACTGTTGAACAGATTTTTAGTTTTGCTGCCTCATAAAAATATGAGATGGCAAATTGCTATCTGCTATAATTTATTCCAGTAAAATGGGAAGAATTCACAAGTAGGAAATTGATTGTCTGGAAAGAATTATGGCCTAAATGGAATTAAATAAGTAAACCAATAATTTATTTCATTGTTAGAGATTATTATGTCCAATAGTTAGAGCTGCAATATAAAAATTAGAATTATGCTCTAATTAATTTCTATTATATTTGCATTATTTACAATATAAATGTTTGTTGCTATGCTATCAATTTTTTATAATTTATTATATTAAATCTAACCTCACATTGTGTGCTCTTTCACAAAGTTAATTTCTTTTCAATCTATTTTTCTATTTATTTTACAATTTTAAAGTGAAGAGCTTTTTAACAGTTAAAAAACCATTGATTATACATTATGGATAGAGCATATGGTATGTGAATATATCTCAATAAAACTGCTTAATAAACAAATAAATAATTATGCAAGAATAGTCAGAAATAGCAGCTATGTACAGCAGGGGAAACAGAGAGATTAAGAATTATGGAATTTCCTTGTTTGTTTGTTTTTTGTTTATTATTATTATTGAAATAATGAAAATGCATTAATAGGATTGAAGTGAGGAATGCACAACTACGTGATTGTACCAAATGCCATTGATTGTACACTTTGGATAAATTGTATGCTTTATTAATATGTATCAATAAAATTGAATTGTTTAAAAAATATATTAAGCCCTAGATTAAAGATAGAAATTATGTCCAGAATAAATACATAGTAAATCAGATGCCAAGACACCAACAAATATTACAATTCATACCAAGAAATAGGAAAATATGGCCCAGTCAAAGGAACAAACTAACCTTCTAGATAACATAAAGGAGTTAAGAAAATTAATCGTAGATGTTCAAACAAATTTCCTTAATAAATTCAATCAGCTGGCTAAAGAGATTAAGCATATTAAGAATACATTGAGTGAACACAAAATAGAATTTCAGGCATATATTGAAAAAATAGCAGGTCTTATGGAAATGAAATGCACAATAAATGAAATTCAAAATATATTAGAGGCATATAACTACAGATTTGAAGAGGTAGAAGAAAAGATCAGTGAGCTTGAAACACTGTCACCAAAAGCAAACATACAAAAGAACAGATAATAAAATGACTGGAAAAAACTGAACAGTGCCTCAGGAACTAAAAGATGGCAAGAGATGTGAAATCATACATGTCATGGGTTTCCCAGAATGCAAAGAGAAGGAAAAAGGAAGAATATTTGAGGAAATAATGGTAGAAAATTTCCCAACCTTATGGAAGGACATAGATTTCTGTGTCTAGGAAGCACAATAATCCCATATGAATAAATCCAAATAGACCAATTCTGAGGCACATATTAAACAGAATGTCAAATGTAAATATAAAGAGATGATCCCAAGTGCAGCAAGAGAAAAGCAATACATCACCTACAAGGGATGCCAACTGAACTAAGTGCTGATTTATCCCCAGAAACCATGAAGGCAAGAAGGTAGTAGTATAATATATTTAAGAGCAGAAAGAGTAAAACTACCAGGCAAGAATCTTATATCCAATATTATTGTTTTTCAAAAATGAGGGACAGTTTAGAATATTCACAGAGAAATAGGATTTGAGAGTTTGTAACCAAGAGATCTGCACTGCAGGAAATCTAAAAGGGGTCATACAGCCTGAAAAGAAAAGACAGGAGAGAGATGCTTGGAAGTGTCTAGAAATAAAAATTATATCAGTAAAAGTAACTTAAATTGCAAAATGAGTGGTGAAAATAAGATATGAGTGATTAAACACAAAGGTCAAAATGGGTGATGTAAAAACTGCCTTTATAGTAATGACACTGCATTTTATAATTAAATTCCCCAATCAAAAGCCATAGACTGGCAGATTGGGTAGGAAAATATGACCCTTCTATATGCTGTCTACATGAGAAACAAATTAGACCCAGAGATACAGAGAGAATGAAAGTGAATGGCCAGGAAAAGGTGTATCATGTAGGCAGTAAAGAAAAATGAAGGAGTAGCTATACCTATATCAAATTAACTATACTTTGAAAAAAAATCTAGTATTAGAGACAAGGAAAGAAATTATTTATTCATAAATGAACAATTCACCATGAAAAATTAAGAGTCATAAATGTAAATGCCCATAACCAGGAGGCTCCAAATTACAGGAGGCAAACACTGGCAAACTTAAGCAAGAAATAGGTGTCTCTAAAATGATAGTTGGAAACTTCACATCATTGGATAGAACATCTGATACAAGGAACAATAACAAAACAGAGACCTTGAATAATATGATAAATGAACTAAACCCAATATACATATATAGTACAATACACCCCAAAACAACAGGATTTACATTTTTATCAAGGTCTCTTGGATCTTTCTTCATGATATAACATATGTTGGGTCACAAATCAGGTATCAATAAATTTATTTTTTGTTTTTTTACTTTTAAAAATGCTTCAGATTATCTATATGCTTCATCAAAATATAAGGGATTCCAATACTTCCTATGCATTCCCTTCCCACACTTTCCCTCATTAACAACATCATTCATTACTGTGGTACATTTGTTGTGATAGATGAACAAATACTTAAGGGTGGCTGCTAACCATAGTCTATACTTTCCATTATGGTTTACACTTTGCACCATCCAGTTTTATAGGTTTTTACAAAATGCACAATCGCCTGTATCCATCATTGCAAAATCATGCAGAGCAATTCCAAAATCTCCAAAACACTCCATTTTATACCTATTCTTCCTTCTCCATACCCTCTGAAACTCTGGTGATAACCACCTTTGTATCAATGTTGCATTTTCTTCCATTACTAGAATAATAATATCTACTTTAGTTCATAGTTGCATTCCCACCTTATGTTTGTTCATTCTTCAATCTTGAGGATTTGGCGATGGTGATGCTCACTCTGCTTCCAATTGAAAGAAGGCTTAGATCCCATGGGGCAGATGGATGGATCTGTATTGTTGCAGTTTTAAATACACCATGTTTTTTTTAAATGGGCTTTGTCCATCATTATCTTTCTGTTAGTTGTGTTGGGTGAGTCTGAAGAGATTCAGGGCTCAGATGGCCTATGAATAGACCAAGGTTTTAAGTCTCTGGGACATATATTTAATGGGTAGAGTGCTAATTACAGGTTCAAATAAGGGAAGCAGAAGAACCATGTGTAGAAAAATTATAAATGAGAGTAACTCTGATGAATTGGGGATATAGGTTATCATATATTTCAAAGTAAGGCTCACTGATGGGAATCCCAATTTCCTGGATCTGCCTTGCTTATAGTGTCTAGTAGTCTCTAGAGTCCTCAAAAGCAGCCCTGCTTGAGTCATTGTTTACTGTGGAAGTCAGTGAGATCTCAATAAATTTAACAAGATCAAAATTATCCAAATCACTTTCTCTGATCATGATGCAACAAAGGTTGAAATCAACAAGTAGAAAAACATAAAATTCACAAATATAGAGAGACGAAATGACACACTCAAATAATGCGTGAGTCAAAGAAGAAATTGTGGGAGAAATCAATAAATATCTCAAGACAATTGAAAATGAGTACAAACACATCAAAATTCAGTCAATGGAGTGCTGAGATGGAAATGTATAGCCCTCTATGTTAACATTAACAAAGATGAAAGAGCTAAAATCACTGACCTAACTAAAAGCTGGAGAAACTAGGAAAGAACAACAATGTGTTCTCAAAGCAATCAATATAAATGTTATAGCCAATATGAGAGCAGACAGAAATGAAACCGAAAAGGAAAAGGAATACAAATATGGAACTACAAAAACCAGTTTGTTCTTGGAGAAGATTAACAAAATGGACAAACACATAGCTATACTGACAAAGAAAGAAAGAGAGAAAATGCAAATAAATAAAATCTGAAATGAAAATGGGGACATTGCTATTGACCCAACAGGATTAAAAGAGATCATAAGATGATAGATAATATGAGAAAATGTGTGCCAACAAACTAGACAATGTAGATGAAATGGAAAAATTGCTAGGATCATCTGAAAAACCTCCACTGACACTTGAAGAAATAGAGGACCGCAACAATCCTATCACAAGTACAGTGATTAAAACAGAAATCAAACAACTCCCTAAAATTAAACACCCAATAACAGATGGCTTCACACGTGAATTCTACCAAGATTCAAAGATCTAATAAAATTCTTATGCAAACTCTTTCAAATAATTGAACAATAGGGAATACTGCTCAACTCATTATACGAAGCCAATATCACCCTAATACCAAAGCCAGAAAAAGTATTACAAAAAAAAAAAAAAAAAA
>JAQZBX010026866.1:0-29513 GCA_029593785.1 Cabassous unicinctus
GATAGAGTAGGCTCATCTGATTATATTTTGCTTCTCAGGCCACTGCTGGCATTTTTTTCACATCCCTTATATATGGACGTGTCTTGTGTCTGCTGCTGAAAGGTTGAGGTGATTGGCCGTGTCAGATAAATAAATGGGCCCATCTACCCACAACCTCACCTGTCCTGAGAATTAGCATTAAAAAAAAAAAAAAAAACTCTGCTAGTTTAAAAAGCAAAAATTGGTATTTTATAGTCTAATAATTTTCATTTCTAGTATACATTGGTATTTATTCTTCAATGAGTTATCTAACTTTCCTGCTCAATTTAAGGTAGACATGAGGTCCCTGTAATTGGGATATTTTTAATGCTATTATGATGCTAGAGCACTGTCCTGGCAGGCTTGACTTCACCCCACTGGGGAGCAATTTAATATAAGAAATCAAATCTTCCCCATCACCCCATAATCGTCCTAAGGTTCTGAGCTCCCAGCCTGCACCTTCCAAATTCCACTGCAGGTGACTTGGTCTGCAAGCCCAGGGCTGGTAAAAATCACGCCTTTCAACATCACCGTCGCACACTATTAGCAGGCTTGGTGCCTGGCATTGCGACAGACATGGCAGAAAGTGGGTTAAACAGACCTGCTCTCCTGAGCTCTAGAAATGCTAGTGAAGACAGATAATCCCAGCTTGGACAGACCTAGAGAACGACATAAAACAAAACCAGATCAGCACAGCGAAGCACTCCATCACTTATCGACGTGTCTATAACAAGAAGAGCGGACTGCTCTGTGCAGGGAACTCCTGCCGCCCCAAAGACTGCGCAGGAACCGTTGTCTGGTGCGATCCTTACATGGCTTGTCAGGATGCCCCGGCCCTTCAGCGGCTCACACAAGAATATTTATAAACCTGGAAAGACTAAACACGGGGCGTGACCTGAGCGCAAACTCCTAAGTAGGGCAGCGTGTGTGCACGTCTAGTGGGGCGGGTAGAATCTCCCCTTCTAGGCGGCAAATTCCACAAAAGCAGCGTCCACGGTGCCTCCCGTCTACCTGGCACGTGGCGGGTGCTCAGTAAATATTTGCTGAAGAAGTGAACACAAACTGACATAAGGACATCTTAGTGAAGAATAAAGAGCAGAGCCTGGATTTTATCTGTGGCATAACCCCCGCACTCGTCACAGGGCCTGCCACAAGGGTAAGTCTGGTAAATGCTGTGAAGAGCTGGGTCTTCCTCTCCTGGCCCCCTTCTGGGACCCGCTGCACCGTATCAGCCTTCCTGCCTCTGCCCTCAGTTCTGCTCCTTAGCTCACGGCCCTGGGTAAGCCGGCCTTCCCCTTCCATTACCCCATCATTTTTCTTTACACTCAGTCACAGTTTTGATACAGAAAACAAATCGACCTTTGGTGCTGTGCCTCACGCAAGGCATTGACCACGCGCAGGTAGAGGATGAAAGGCACAACACAGAGGAACAGCTTCTAGCCAAGCCCGGATCTGGAGACGCGCCTTCCTGGAAGGCAGAGATGGTGTATGTAGACAGTTTCTGATCGGAGCTGTTCCCCTCAACCGTGACCCACGCTTAGCAAGGGGGAGGGTCTCATTCCCCATCCTGCCCCACGCGTCACGGCCCTTTATTACGAGTTCCGAATCCCTGGGGGCTGTCTAAAGCAGCACTCTCCCTCGTTCGGAGGCTCGTTAACCAGCGTCCAGTTGTTAACCATTCCTCAAAAACCTTCAAGGGGCAGGGCGGCGGTAACGACGCACTCCTCAGAACCATGGGTGGAATGTGGGCATGTATTTTGCCAGGTAAATTATGCTAGAAAAAGTGGTAGGTGAGACAGGCCTATGGGTACTATATTTAAGACTTGTTATGAGTTATGTAGCTTTTTGTGGGCTAAATGGAAATCGGAACACCATTTATGTACATTGTTATCCTGAGGGGTGAGCAGAGCTCCAAGTGCCGAGCAGGTTTGGGAACACGCAGTCTAGGATAAAGATCCCCCCTTCCCACGCCCACAGGGCCACGGACAAGCAGGTGTGCAGGCCTCCTGTGCTGACCTTGGGAAGGCAGGGGGACCACAGCCTCCTCACGCAGATCCAGCCCTTGGCTTCCCAAGGTCTTCTGTCTGCACGAGCGCCCATCTTCCAACTGCGACCTCTCTGCGGTGGTGACAAGGCGAGTATCTCTATTAGCTCTTTAGCTGCAAGGCCCCACTTCAGAAAGGAAATGCAGCTTCCTGACAAGAACGGCATCTCTCGCCTCCGCATCTGGAGCTGCCCAGGGCCTTACCAGGTCACTCTCTTTTCTCATCTATCTCTTCCTCTTTCATTCAGAACAAAAACAAAACGAAATCAAAACCCTCTCCCCTTCCTGCCCCTGCTGAGAGCTGCCAACCTCCTCTTCCTGGGCCTTTCGGGTGAATCCTGCTCCCAGTGGTCTTTCCAAACCGCCGCCGCCCTGGCCCCAGGACCCGCTCACGCGTGTGACAGTCTCTGCCCGTGTCTCACCATCTCACACCTCTTGGTGACAGCACCCACGAGACGGAGGCCGCCAGGTGCCAGCACAGCGCGGGCTGCATTCCACTTCCACTCAAATCCACTGTGCTGCACCCCCAGAGGCAGCGGGGAGCCAATGAAAGCCGCAGGGGAGGGTGCTCCAGGCAAGCCTTACCGTGGTGGTTTGTCCTCTCCAGACCTGGGATTGAGAATCTGATTTTTGGGTGTGTTTGTGTTTTGAAGGGAAAGAAGTATGGTTTCCTTATAAATATGATCACTGTTTTGTACAACTGCCCCCTTCTTTCTGCTGGAACCCTGCTTAAGCCTGAAAGTCCTGCCAGCCAAAGCATAAGTAAAGTGCTTGGGACACTTTCCTTCAGCGGACTGATCCACGAATAAAGTCTCTTATAAAAGGGCTCACACCTAGCCACTACCTCCTCATTACAAGCAGAATAAACAATTTAAACTAGCAGACAACAATGAAGTCCATTCACTTTGGACCTACACGATGCTAATGTTCTGGAACTAGAATTTCACAAGGAAACCATGTTCTGAAATCCCAACTCTCCGTCTTGTTCATTCTGACATCAGCTCAAGAATTTTCCCATTTTCAACTGAAACAGTCTCAGCACAGTAGAGGCCCCGGCAGAAAGCTCTCTTACTATATGATATAGCTCTTTCAGCTCCTGCCGAATTAAGTTAAACAAAAATTCTTATGTCGACATGTACTTAGGACAAGCAGGTGACAGTGGAAATAAGATGAGCTCAAGATTTTTCATACTTAAATCCTGCACTTGGACCTTCCAGAGACACATCTTAGTTGTGGTGTGCACAATCTAAAGATACTCTAATATTCTGATTCTAAAATAAAAATTTTAGACTTTCATTGGTTAAAGACAGACCAGAGAGAATCAGAAGAGAAGTCCAAACCAAGCCCTACCATTCTTAGTTATTCTTTAAGGGCTCTACCCTTTCTAGCAAGCAGGTTGTAGAAAGGCTCTGCCATTTTGTTTTGTTTTAGTCAATAGCAAGTCAAAAGCTACCTTTTATAGGAAATATGCAATCAGTCGTTTCCTTGACTCACAGGGGAATTAATTTCCCTACTCCCCCATGATGAAATTCCTTAGAGAAGAAATTTCTCTTTGGGAGGAAAATTAGTCCCCTTTTATAACGTATATAACACAAACCATCACCCAATCATTCTGAGATCTTGGCCACAAAGAATCTCATTTCAGAGTGTACCCAAGCTGGGCCGTGGGCACAGATCTCACCGCTGAAAACTATCTTTACTCCTCTGACACCTTTGATCACTGAGTCATAAGATTCCCCAGGGAAGACACTCATAAAATTACCAAATTACATAATTGTTCTTCCGAATTCACAAATGTTCTCTTGTGGTTTATGATAAACCAGTGATTGCTAATTCTTTCTGCAAACTAACAACATTTTGTGACCAAGCCACCAGAAAACTTAACCCCTCTGCTGGCTGCCCAGGCTCCAGCTTCTGTTTATTACATCAGAGATGAATCTTTAACGAAGATGAATCTCACCTTCTACTTTTCAGGTGTTTGAAAGTTCTCACACACATTATCTCACCTGTGACAGCAATGAGGAAGGTATACTATATCAAATTCAACCAACAATATTCTACCCCCTCCAAGACGGCTCCCTCATCTGTCTGCTCGTTGTTTTTTGTTTGGTTGGTTGGTTGGTTGGTTTTTTTCCTGCTCATTGTCTGCTTTGTTTTTTCTTTAGGAGGTACCAGGAATCAAACCCAGGACCTCCCATGTGGAAGGCAGGCGCCCAACTGCCTGAGCCACATCCGCTCCCCCAACCATACTTTTTATAGCCAGTGTATCATACTAGGGGCTTACAAGACAATTGCCTGGCTGGCTGGCTGTTAGCACTGGTAGGAATTTGATAGCCTGGAAAATAAGGACCTGCACAGTGGGTTTCTCACCATCACGGTTATAGAGTTGGGTCTGGATGCCAGGCCTACCACTCTTAGTCATGTTCTCTTTCCACTGCAATATAATTCTGTGCTGTGAAAGCCTGTTTAAACATTGTATGGGTTTAGTTAAAACTCGAGAGCATACTGCGTTCTCTGAAGACTCTTGGTTTACTCAGAGGAAGGCAAGTGGTTAAACAGGACATGCTGGTGGCTCATGGCTAGAATTCTACAAGGAAGGGGAGCGTATCCGTATTTCCCGATTTCTTCCCCTTGATTTGCCATGAGAATCCACTTTCTCATGGGAACCTAAGGCTGAGTGTAGCACTGTCACTGGCGCCATGTTGATCTGTTACCATGGAGATCACTCTGGCAACATACAAACCTGCCACCAGTCCAGACGCTCAAGTATCTCATTCTAAGTCCCAGAAGGATTGCTCTACCCTCACTCCCACCCAGTTTAAAGTTCATCTCTGCTAGGATTTAGCTCTAAATTGTTTGGAGTTTGACTTTTAAATGTTATTAAAAGTATGAATATGCAGCAATAAAGAGGGAGGTAGGAAAAAGGTGTCTCAAGGTTTTAAAACAAGTTCACATGTAGCAGTTTCTCCCTAGGTTGGGGTAACGAACTACAGTTACTGTTATTTGACAAAGAACCAGCAGTAAAATGTGGAAGGGGGACACCACTGGAATTACTGCTTAACAGTTACTGACTGCGTGCATGGCTTACGTCGTATCTAGCTCATGACTGTGAGCTGTGATGGGTTAAAGCATTACTCGGTGTTACTGCTGCCACACTCTCTAATGGGAGAGACAACAGACTTGATGATGGACATCAGTGGAATCATGGCAGAACACTCTGGGGTTTTGCAAGTCCACTGGATCATCCAGGAGGCGCAACGTTGCCATTACTTACTCCATTTGCACAAGTCAAAAGCATTGTCTTTCTCTAGTGTCAGAAAAGGCGACATTTGTGCGTGGGTCCTGGATACCCTTCCAGAAGGTGGTCTAGTTTAATTTTCCATAATCTGAAAGGTTATTGGAGGGCAGGTTGAGGGGGAGGAGGGGGAGGGACTATGGCCTCACAAAGCAAGCTTATCATCAGGTTGACAGTGGCTGGATATGACCCTTGCTGCCAGGAATTTCCAGGAGTCGTGGAAAGAAGGCTGGAAGTACCGTTGTTTATGTTCAAGCCCTCAGGAGCCTTCAGGATGGGCCTGTACCACAGGCAGTCATAGGGTTCTCCGGTTTCCTTTAAGATGGGCAGGGGCAACTCCAGGATCCAATGCATGTGAGGTGGGCAAGGGAGGTAGGGTTTCCTTTCTCTGCATGCCCAGCAGTAAACCTGGGCCACTGCCTCAGCCACTCGGGGTCTTGGTGCACGGGAACTGTTTCACACCTGGGAAGACCCTGTCAGCTCCCAATACCCAAGGCCCAGTGGTCTATTCAGGGGTCTCTAGACCCAGTGGGGTTTGCTCCTTTTCCCTCGAGTTGCTTCCTTGCATTTTTTGGTTATTTTGCTGACCATCAGCAACTCTGTCTAAAGAATGGAATATTAAAAAGAAGATATAACTCAAACTTAGTAATTAGCAACTTCCCTTTTTTATTTGAAATGAAAGGATATCGAACTTCATCCACCTGTCAGTCATCTTGTTTGCCCTAGCACCTCTTCAGCCTCTGCAACCCCCCTGTGAATATGATCCCCCTCCTAACCATTCTCCCCCCACGGTGCTGCCTGGGAGCTGCTGCCCGGGAGCTGCTGCCCGAGCGCGCCAGGCTAAGAACACCCAAAGAGTCACAGGACGGGATGCAAGAGGGTAAACACTAGTTCTTAAGATGGCTCTGATTCCAAATCCCCCACCACCCCTTCTCCTCACTTCCAAAATTAATAATCCACCTCTTCTGCCTCCCCCTGCTCTCACTTAGAGGCACAACGGATAAAAACGTGCATTTGGTCACAGCATTTTCAACAGGAGTTTCTTTCTTTTCACCTTAAGTCCAAATGGGGAATACAGAGCAATGAAGAAAAGGAATTCTGTAAAAGATCCCATTGGTTGCTACAGGCCAATGAAAGACTAAAGGGAGAGATTAGATTGCTCTACAGGAGAAACGACACCATTTCTCCACTTACTATAAATTCAAAATGACACATATGTTTTGCTACATATGCCAAAGAATGCCTGAGTTCTAAGTCTTTTATAATTAGTTACCATCAAAATCACATTTTCTCTCAGATTTTCTCCTGGGTGTTAGCTGTGTTTAAAAATATAAGTGAATTAAAATAATATTTTGGGCTTTATTGAAAAATAGTTTAGGAAGTCTATATTCTCTGGGAAAGAAAAACAAAAATAACAATGAGATTGGGGTGGAAAACACTAATACTAGATTTATGCTACATCAAATAAATGGAAAATAATAAATCTTTGGACTTAGGACATACACTAAGAGCTTACTTATACAAAGGGAAGTTAAAATCAAACAGAACCAAGAATAAGCGTACTTTCTGCAGAGAGTTATGACATGTTCTTGTGAGTTCTGGATATTTACTTCCTGTAATTACCATTCTCTTGGGCATAGTAAATGCTCAAAAATACTTGCATTGTTTAATGATTATCCAAAGTTTTGCTTTCTTCGATTGAGTTCCTACCTTGTTCTTCGTACCGCTAGCACTGAGCATGCTGGCTCTTCAATCAAAACTTGTTGCATAGAACAAGAGTTAAATTTTTTTCAGAACAAGTCCAGGCAGCCAGAAGTGACGTTCCCAGGAATTTCACAAGGAAAAAGGACGCCATCAGGCACAAGTCACTTTCCTTGCCTATCCTGAATATGGCCAGCAGACTTCTGTCCCAATTCACAAGGTGTGGCCAGAGGTGGCCACTGTGTCGAGACCAAATTGGCCAAAGGATGAGCCAGAACAGGCTCTCTTTCAGAGGTGAGCAGCAGGGTTACGCTGGCCCAGTTTATCACCCAGATACATTATCTTCCACAATGGGTTGCAGGCTTTTCTGACATTATAAGAGTGTGCTGGCAATGAGTTTAGTTTCGTTTCTTTTCAGAGGCCTGGTATAGGTTTGACTTCACTTCTAACCATTGAAATCAATAACCATCAACAATACAGCTGGGAGGTTCCTGAGCAGTTAGACCTGGGTTCAAATGCTGGCTCTCCCACCAACCAGTTCTGTGGCCTTGAGAAATAACTCAGTGTTTCTAAGCCCTAGTTTCTGTATCTGCAAAGCCAAGATAATATCACCTCCCAATAAATGTCAGCTGTTTTTACACCACCATGCTTTAGAGATGCCTTCTAATTCTTCAGGCACCTCAGTTTTCTCATCTCAAAATGGGTGCTTGTAGAAGACTGCCTTGCAGCAACATTAGTAACAGTTTTTTACTACTACAAACTGAAATTTGAGGAAGAATAACGTAGGAGTCCTAAAATTACACATCCACATTAAACCTAATTGGCAGGACCCCTCAGCGTTGTGGCCTCTACCCTGGAAGCCTATTTGGACAAGAATATCCCTGATGGGAACAGCTCACATGAACAACCATTTGGAAATATCCCAAGCATCTCCTGGAGCAGCTGGGAGAAGGTAAATCAAAGCTTGTGACAAGTTCTCTTGAGGAAACTGCCTTGTTCAACCCATGGTTCTAGTTATTTTCAAGTCACCATGCACTTAGAAACCCTATAAAACAAGTTGTTACAGTTGACATATCTGGCAAGCATCAATTTTTCCTGTTTACATCAAATGTACTAATAAAAAATGTCTCGCTTTTTGATGCATGTTTCTTTATCAGACAGGCTGTTACAGAGTGAGTATTTCTTCCTTACTCTTTAGAATAAATCCTATAAACAACTGCAGAAGGTAGGGACCTCTTAAAATTGATTATACAATGCTAGAGGTGGGCAGAACTTATTAAGTGTCATCGAGTTTGATTTCCTCCAATTTTACAGATGAGCAACTGAGGCTCATAAAGGTTAAACAGCTTGCCTCAAGCCACAGAGCTGTTGACAGCCAGGACTGAACCTGGTCTCCTGACCCCAAATCCAAGATTCCTTCTGCTATACCCTGCTATACCCTCTAAATCTCACATTTTGTTTATTTTCCTCCATGGAGCCCAACCATGTTGCATATAAAGAAAATCTCTAAAAGTATTTGCCAAATCGATCTGCAAATTCTATGACTTTGCTCTTTCAACCTAATACTACATTTTAATTCCAAGTAAGAATAAATAACAAGTGCTCTTTGGCAAAGGCTATAGAGTAGTTTACAAAGTATTTTTGAAATCATAATCTAATTCTCTCAGAAGAAGGTGAAAAAGGTATTACTGTACCCATTTTAGAGATAAGGAAACTGAGGATGCATGTTAACTAATTTTCTCAAGATTACGTTGCTAGCTGTATATGGCTAGACACCCGATTCCAAAACCTGTGCCTTTTCTACTTCATTAGCCGAAATGATAACACACAATCATTGCACATTGACATTGGTTAGTTTCAAATACTGCCCCAAATGATACTGCCATCATTCATTCTCCTTGTCTGTGCCATTCAAAAAAAGAAATTTAATTCACGAGGCATCTTCATGTCAATGTTCAAAAACATGCACGCTAACCGAACTGGAGAAAACGATACATTCAGGTACAAGAACATCATCTGCCCAGCACAGAGCCCTATTTCTTTCAACAAAGCAAAGACTTCAGACGCAGCTCCCAAGACCAGAATAGCTCTTGCACTTTACTGCCTGCAAGATTTTAAAGGCCAGCCTGAGGAAATGGCTGCATTTTTTTCCCACTGCTGAAGACATCTTCAATCATTGCTTTGTGTCAAAGAGGGAAGGAAAGAGGTCGTTTCTGTGAGTCTTGGCAGCATGGGGCTGCCACATAACCTGTAAGCCTCCGTGTAGGTCAGCGATGGGCGAAGCCACGGAGGCAGGCAACAAGAAAAAAGCGCCAAGCCTCCTCACCGGCTGCTCCTAAGAGCTGTTAAAGATAGAGATGGTGGCAGCTAATGGCAGGGGTGGGAGGAAGGGAAAATGAAGAAGGCAGTCAAGGAAGGTGCGGGGGGGATGGATATAATCCAGCATACAGAAACCTGTCAGGATGGAATTTATTTTTGTTCTGTGAGGGAGTATAATAGGGCATTGCCTGCACTCTCAATAGCTGTTTTGAAGTGAACCCGGCTGGTATGTCTTTAATTTGTCATTTCATTATGAAACTGTTTCCCTTCCAAGAAGCCTTCAAGTCAGGAAGCTCTGTCTGCCCACACAGGAAATTCCTTTGCTTCAACTTCCCCAAAAAGGAAATTTCCCTCAGAAGTGAGCCCAGCATATGCCTTTGAGCAGAGCTGTTTCAAGAAACTTTGGCAGCTGAGCCCTGAAAACAGCCCTGGCTTGCTGCTGCTGCTGGGACGCCGGGATAAACAGCCTTTCACTCTGGGGGTGCGACCCCACCGAACTGGCCCTGGGCCACCTCTTCCTCCCTCCCTCCATTCTCCCGTGCCCTTGCCCTCCCTCGAATACTGTGGAACACCAAGGGTTTTTAACTCTCCAAGAGGGAATCAGAAGCTACAACTTCTGTCAAAAATACGCCTATCTGTAAGCATACATCGTACATACATCACCCACACCCAGACATAGTCCTCAGACGCGCGCCCCACACGGCACTTCAACACGAACCCCCTACTCTTGTTTCCCCCTCAGCCTCACACGCAAACTTGAGACTTCTGGCAGGAAGACAGCAGTATTTCAAATGAAGAGGGTGGGAGAAAATAAAAAGGCATGTTATGGATCCGAAAGCACCTATATCGCCAAATTACCTCTTATCAAGGGTAGTGGGTTTTTTTTCACGCAAACTTTCCCAGTGAGGACTTTTAAGCAAGAATTGAAGGGGGAGAATGTCTCAAACCACAGGCTTATAAAAATTAATCTCTCAAACATATTGTGAATGACTAAGTGGGTGAGTGCACAGAGCAGCTATGCTGAAGTGAATAATAATATATAGTATTTTATGAAACTCTTTAGCAAGGGGGCATTTGCAGGAAACTGCCAGACTTACAGTAATGTTTTAAACATTTCAAATCACTTCGTTAAAAAAAATTGTAAAAAGGAAACAACACAGAGACCTACGGTACAAAAGAGGGAGAGGTATTGAACTTCGAAATGTGCATTAAGCAGTGGGACAAAGAGAGAGAGGCAGACAGATGAGGACGTAAGAAGGCCCAGGATTTTTGCCCTGCAATTAGATTGAACTAGAATGACAGAGCCATAGCATCTGATCTTATTACACTCTTCATGCACCAGGGCTTGGAAAGGGATATTGTTTACCAAGAAAAAGAGCAATATTTAAGGGTTAGGGAAAATCATACAGCTCACTGAAATCTGAAATATATTATCCCTGAGGTTTGGGGTTGTGGTAGATGTTTTCTGTAGGGTGGCTTTAAAATTTTGTTTTAGTGGGTTATTCCATTTTTCTAAACTTTATGAGGTCTTAACCGCAGTTGGATCTCAAAGAGGATCGAATGCTATTTTTCATGTCCTTAAGGAGAATGGTTAAGGCGAAGGGTCTTTGGCCTATATTCGGGAGGAAAGGTGTAAAGTGGAAAGAGTTTGATGGCTGCTTTACCACTTACCAGCTCTGAGACATTGGCTACGTTTCTTAACCTTTTTAAACCTGACTTTTTGCCAGTCAAGTGAGGATAATAAAACTCAGTTCATAAGACTATCGTGAGGATTAAATGAAATGTGAAAAAATGCTTACCATAAGCACTTAATAAATGGAGAGCTGTGAAGGCTCTTTCTTGGAAATCCTTATCCGCACTCCTCAACATATACATATAAGCTACCCGGCCCTAGCTAGCTCCTTAAGGCTCCTCAAGGGTCAACACTTCACCTCGAGACTGGGATGAACAGGTCCCTTTAGACATCTGCATGGTCTTGGTATTTAGTTACCCAAGAGGTAGAATATGTTTTGGTGAGAATAATTGGAAGGCTTAAGGATTTCGATTTACATTCCAAAATTCACTACTCCTCTCAAGGAAACACAGATGTCATGCATCTTCTCAAGCTGACAACATGAACAACAAAGTTCAACTTTGTTCAGCCAAGAGTGATGCTGGCCATGTCTCAAGACCGATGACCATGTGTCACAGTAAGTAGCAGACAGCTCATCTCGGCCTCAGAGGGTCAGGTTCACAATTTTTTTCTAAATCAAGGGACCTGGACTTTCCATCTAGTCTGATGTTTCTCTTCTCCATGGAGAAGGCTAGCCCCAAGCAAAGTTATGGAATTTATTTCTAGTAAAAGATTTGGTAAATAGATTTTCCTTAAGATATCAGAGACTTGGGATATTATCTCTATCCAAGGTACTATATCTGCTAACATAGCTTCATAGTTATTTACTTTTTTTTTTTTTTGTAGGAGGTACCGGGGATTGAACCCAGGACCTCACACATGGGAAGCAGGAGCTCAACCACTGAGCTACACCCGTTCACCTGTTTACTTTTAAAAGTGGAACTTGGTAGTAACAATGCCCGATCCAAAAAGAACGTATCTTAATAGTGGAATTTCAGGCACCCTGGTTGTGGGAGACGCTTAAGTTCAGTGCACTCTTTAAATCACAGCAACTGGGTGGCCACGTAACCTTTGCGTAAGCATAGCACTGGCCCTGTTCACAGAGGACTCTAAGTCCTCTGTCCCGGGGTTCAGAGTAGTACTGGCTGCACAGTAAAAGTTCAGAAGGCAGCCACTTCGTCCACTTCAACAGTCCGTCAGCAAACAAAGAAGCACCAGACATGAGACTGCTACACAGCTGGGTGTACAATGCCAATGCTACAACACCCCAACGTATTGCTTCAAGTTCTTTTCCTGGATAACTCTGCGAGGCAGGAATCATCACAGAAGCTTTGTGAAGCAGATATCTGAGGTAATAGAGGAGAGACGATCTGAGCCATATCTCGGTCTCGCGCACGCTCTCTTGTTCACGCGCGTTCTGTCTCTCTCACACACATACACACTTGGATTCATCTGAAGTAAAATTTTTCTCTGCCAAAGAATCAAAAGAAAAAAAAAATTCTTTCACAAGGTCCAAAATAGATTTGATAAAAACAAAGTTTACATCTGTTTAGATGGGCCTCAAGTTCCTCTCAGCACTTGACGAAGGAGTTAAAGAGTAGTTTTTAAAAGGATGTTTATAATCCATGATTCTCAACTGAAGAAATCTCTCTTGGGGGATTTCTACTTTTGTGTTCCTAAAAGACCTTTAAATAAATCCCCAAATATCTGGGTGAATTGAGCGCCCCCCACAAAATGCTTGACAGACTTGTGAATAGGGGAACAAGAACTATCTGTCCAGGGAGGGGATTTTTTGGGGCGGCTCCATTACCACCTCACACGAGAAGTGAAAAGATTCAGTGTGGGAGTTCAGTACTGCAAGAACGACTGTGTGGAAGGAATGAGAATGAAAAAGAAAGGAAAGTGCTTTCTCCCCCACTTTGCTCACATCTAGAAGGAAAAAATAATATGCCCAAGATAGTTTCACTTCCAACCCATCAGAATAACAGGTTTGTGAACTTGCACTGCCCTAGGGCTACTTCCTGAAGTAAAGCATACCAGGAAGAAGGAGAAAGAGGAATTTTATTTCCTCAAGAGGGTTGACACCAAATCACTTGCCCATATTTGTTTCTCTCCAAAGAGTGATGTTGGTGATCCAAGAGCTCTGTAAGAAGACAAAGCAAAACCCCTCATCAGCTTTGTTCACAAATCACTGCTGCTTGAGGCGATTCTTTTCTCCCTAATCCTACCTCCATCCTTTCGCAGCCTGTGGCAATGAGTAGATGATGATTCTAGTAACCAGTGCAGGGCCTCTATTTAGAAATCGTTTCTTGGGTGTGCGTTTTCATGCCCAGGGGATGGCATAAGTGTCACAGATCCTCTCTGCTGGCTGGGGTGGACAGAAATATACTTTAAAGCTCAGCATCAAAGCCTTCACTGTAGAAGCAGAAAGCCTTCATTCTCTTGCCAACTGTGCTTGCCCCCCACCCCATAATTAATTAATGCAGTATTAATTGTGCATGTGCTAGGGGGCCGGCTGGGGGAGGAGAGTGTAGCCTACCCATGCAGATCGCCGGGGCTCCACAAATGCCTGAAACCCAGCAGACGCCAGCTAGAGAGGGAGGAAAATGCAGGCTGGATTTTTTGAAGGATATAAGAGCGGCAACCTTGCCTCAAGTTGTGAAGGGGAGTCCCACAAATCAGTGTAGGGTCAATTAGGAAGCTACACCTGTGCAGAATGTCTGGGCAAAGGGCCAGCTCACAGACAAGGCTCAGGCCAGA
Organism: Cabassous unicinctus; assembly: GCA_029593785.1. NCBI lineage: Eukaryota > Metazoa > Chordata > Mammalia > Cingulata > Chlamyphoridae > Cabassous > Cabassous unicinctus. The sequence continues at coordinate 13,750 of JAQZBX010026866.1, forward strand.
GGTGGGGCTACGGGGACAGGGGTGCAGGCCTGCGATTTGGCTGTGAGGTCCTGAGAATGAGCGTAAGGTGAGAGCGGCGACTCAGGAGCTGGCTCCCGTTCCCCTCCCACAAAAGCAGTAACCTGATCTCAGTCATGGGCAGCACAGGGAAGCATCCAGAGTCAGGCACTGACTTTCCAGGTTTCCTTGCAGAAGGGCATTCCTCACAAAACAATCATGGTAAAGTAGAATATAATTTCCTGCGTCGTCGAAATACCATCTGCACTAAAATTTAATGTTGAGCACTAGAAGTCCAGTGAATGATCGTGATGCTTAGCACTTATAGAAAACGCCCCACTGCAAATATCCCTTGCGTTTCTCTCCTGGAGTTAGAGAACAATATGAATTAGAGTGGGAAAAACACTGGGAATCACACACTCAGCAACTACTTCACCTTACAGAGGAGGAAACTACAGCCCTGGGAGAAGGAGTAGACTGTCTGAGGTGACGTCATCAGTGGCTGCAAGGGGCCAGAGCCCCAGAGGACGGACCCCCAGGCAAGCGCGCTCTCTGCTGTTACCCTGTGGGAGAGTTTTCTAGCACATACGCCATCTGGGTAAACTAAGGCAGGTGAGTGTTTTAATTTGTGAACCCCAAAATACAATCTCCATTCAAGCACATCACCTTTCTTACCGTTTGAAAAAAAAAATCTGGGAGGTAGATCATCTCTCTCAAAAAGATGGAAAAAATTTGTGACTTAATTCTGTTTCTAACATTCCAGAATTCATACAGATACCTGAAAATATGTTGCAGATAACAATCTGCATTCAGGACCAGATTTGAAAACTTAAGTTCAAAAGATAATTTAATCCATTTTTAAAATTTTATTTTATCCCTTTGTGCCTTGCCAGTAGTTTATATAAAATTTGCTTAAAGTTAAAGATTTATATCTATCTCAATATATAGAAATATAAGTAAATAATATATATATATGTGTGTGTCAACCTGGAAGCTTGGATTTCCTCCTAATTAACAGCAAGAAGGAAATGGGGCTCCATCAGTTCTTAGGACTTTTAGGAGGCAACGTGAAAAATAGCTTGGACTTTGGAATTAGATCTGGATTCAAAACACAGTTCCTGCGCCTTCTCTTTGTGCAACCACTGGCAAGCTGCTTACCACTTCTGAGCCTCCCTTTGCTCCTCTATAGAAGGGGTATATTATCTATGAACACAAGTGTTTGTGATTATTCAGAATAATATACATAAAGTTGCTGGCACAGAGAAAATGTTCAATAAATAGTAGTGATCATTATTACCTATTCCACACACATCATTGCCGCAGAGGTTCCCTGGAATGGCGTTATGATCGGAAACACAGTTGGTCTTGGAATAGCCCCTAAAGAAAGGCACAGTCCCTAAAAGCCAGCCCTGTCCCAGGATAGCTTTGGGTGGGGTAGGACCACGGAAAAGAAACCCAAGGGCAGAGGTAAGCCTCTTTTGGAAAACAACTGGGTGATTAAATCCCAGCACTGCTACTTCTAAAGCGGAACTGCATCAAGTCCCTGACACCCCTGAAATTTTTCTTTAGGATAGAGCTATGCAACACCCTTCAACACCCGCTCTAGATTCTTATCTTTTTGTTAATGATTGTTTCAGCTTTCCTTCAAACCTTCAGTCTCCCTGGTGAGTGAACCACCTCAGTTAATGCCCTACCCCAAGAGTGGAGAATTCAATCCCAGCTGAATTGGTGAAGGAAAGTATTCCCTGCACCATCGTGCACAGGTAGACTTTTCCTTCCAGGCATCTAATCTGCACCGACCACACCACACAGCCACAGCTCTTCATCCATTTTCTGCATCTGCAGTCTGCATTTCTATGACTTAGAGCCCCAGGGGAGGGCTATTAGAGCCCTCCAATCTGCAGGAACAGAGGCTATCGTCAAAAGAATGGGGTTTAGTCCACCCACTCAAGGTGGAAGCAGTAAACGTAGGGGCAGGGTGACTCACTACACTTGGGAATTCACAGTTAGCCCCTAGCTAGAGAAAGGGACAGTTTAAACCTCTCAAAACCCCCTCTGCGCCTGCTCTCAGAAGAAACCAGAAAAAAGAACTCCCAAACACTCATTCATGGCACAGGCAACTGAGAATCAGAATCCACCCATGACGACAGTCACATCTGAAGGTCCTTGCGAAGATTTACCTCTAGAAAAGCATGGGATGAAGCTGTCGGCATCAGACCTGTCAGGAGCTCCCAGAGTCAGAGTCACTGACCAGGTTTAACTCAGGCAGGGAGCCCAACAGGAGAAAACACCTGTTATTTGAGAATGTAAACTTTACCATATTTTCACAGCCTCAGCTCAGTCGGTGCTTTGTGATACAAGAGAGGAGGTGGGCAGTACCTTCAGAAGGCACAGTTCAAGCCAACATCATATTGAATCTTTATATCCGCCAGCAAGTATTAGGGAGAATATGTGGAACCAATCGTGGAACTTCAGGACAGAGACCCCTCAGTCTACAGAACCCTAACAGGCCAAGCGAAGGACCACAGAGGCACTGATGGGAAACCCAAGGAGAGGAGGTAGGGAGAAGGAAGACAGAAGAAATGCAAATAGTAGCTCTTATTTCCCGGTGTTTGAGGCTCTACTCTTAGAACTGACCGGCTCTTATCAGTTTGCATTTTCGAATGCTCCCTCTTTTAGTCCTTCAATGCTGGTCCTCTCCGGGCTCACGGACATAACCAAGAGCACCAGTTAGGGACAAACGGCCAAGAGCTGCCAAACGTCCACTTCAGAGTCCTCAGGAAATCGAGCGCCCGTGGAACTCAAGCGGCACTTGCCACGCTTCTTCCTCACGCCCCACCCCCGCAGGACCAGAGGCACTTTGTCAGAGCTCCTGCTGGAGGAACTGCCTTACATGTGCACAGAGCTCACTGCTCGAAATGCGAAGTGACAGAAAAGGTCAATAAACCTCTGGTTATATATTTTAAAAAGAGAGAGAGACAGCTATAAATAGCTGCATTTATTGAAGCTGCCTCCTTATCAGGAAGCATGTAGCTAGGAATTAACGTCTGCCTGCATCGGAAATTCTTTCAGACAGCAAACCCAAAAAGGAAATTTCCCTTCCAGAACATCCTGGCTGTTCTGTCGTGGGCTGTTTTTTCTCTCCAAGCTGTTTGAAGCCACTAACCAGGGCCCTTGTATAGTCACATATGCTGCTGGTAAAGGAGAAATCCTTCAGACATTTGGATGTAAAACATGAAGGCATCCAGAAGGAGGCTTAAAGAAGGAAGAAAGAGAATAAAATGCTAATGGCTGGCCAACTATGTTAGAAGTGATTATTGCTTTGTCAGGATACTGACAGTTAAATCTGCCTGCCCGTGTCCTTGCCTCAACTCTGTCGGTGATGTCACTGAACGTCACAGGCAGCTGTGTGCAAAGAGGCCATTTTTGGAACACTGATAATGGCAAAGGACAGGGGAGGATTTGGCAGGTCTTAGAAGAGGGGTAGGAAAGGCTGAGGAGGGAGACGTGCAGATTGAGGCAAGACTAGGGAAGGAAAAGCTCCAGACTGTGGGATAGATGCGGTGTGGGTGGGAAAAGGCCCGGTAATGGAGTGCCCGCAGTAGAAGTGAGCTCTTAGAAATCACTGGGAGTAGTTAGAAAATAAAGCTTATTTCCATCGTGACTGCGTAGTCAGAACTCTAGGCCCTTTCTGTAGTGAAACAGACTAAAGAGACATGCCTTCCCTTGTCAAAAGTGCTTTAAAAATGGAGATGCCGTCTCCTAAACAGGCAGCTCACTAGCCTTGAAAACGCAAATGAACACCCCAGTGAGATAGCTGGGGGGCTGGACCATGTGCTGTGCCAGGTGTTACGCATCAATTACCTCTGATCCTTACAAGAAACGCTTATCAGTGGGTGTTATCAGAAAGCTGGGTCTTAGAGAGGTTAAATGATCTCTACCAGAGAGAGGCAGCCCTGGAATTCCAACCCACCAAGCCCATCTGACCCCACATCTTTTCTATTACCACGCTTTTTCATTTGAAAAATGAAAAAGCAGGGGGCACCCTGCTCCCAGAAGGTCATCCCTGGTGAAAGACCAGGGAATGAGGGTGCTAGGGTGAGCCCCACTCCCAAAGCCAGCCCACTGCAGCCTTCACGACCAGCCCTGACCTTTTGATTGCAGAGAGAAACTGACCCTCAACCTGAGCTCACAAGAGATTAAAGGGAGCAGACGGAGAAGCGGGGGAGCAAAGCCAGAATGAACTGTGCACAGTAACAGGCTCTCTTTCCTGACACCTTTGCCCTCATCTTACTGAGAGGGAGTAGCCAGCCTGCTGGAGGGTCAGCACAAGTTAATGGACAAGGGGCACCACTAGAGCTGAACCTACCCCAGCTCCCCTGGCTGCCCAGTCCCAACGGGCAGCAAGGCCCCTGCTTTCAAGTCCTACAAGAGATTCTCCATTATGTTTCCTCCTGGGAGAGCCAAATAGTGATGTGTGAAGTGGGATGAGCAATAGACCCTTCACATGCTGTGTGAACTTGGAAAATTCAGTCAACCCCATCTGAGCCACAGCTAGCTCAATGAAAGAGTCAATAACACCTACTTCAGGGGCAGTGGCATGATTAAATGAGATACTATGTAAGAACACATTTTGTTAATTATAACAGTATGAAATATCAGCCCTGAATCCCAGCGGAGTTGCGGTCAACTCTTACCCTCCAGTACTTTGGGCCTGCCCTGCACAACTAACAAAACGATGTTGTTTGGGCTAGTCCCAGCCCCAAACCAAGGAGTATCTTCAACTGCGAGCAAAACAATTCCATTCCTCTGCCCCATAATATCTCCGTCCCTTCTCAGCCTGACACAGTCAGAGTAGACGTCGTCCCCACTCCCTCTAGATCGAGGAATAAACAAAAATAAAGAGGGAGTGGAACCAAGGACTAAAGCAGATTCGTTGTTGTTGTAGTTATTATATTGTGTTAACGGAGTAACTTGCAGCATTGATATGAAAAAGAAAAAGTAAAAAATAAAATATTAATTATGATTATATTGCACTCCCATTTTTGCCTCTTTTTGGAATGAAAATAACTTGAAAGTATGTAAAATTGCTGCTCTGGCCAATTAGAAGAGAGAGACAAGGCAAGGCATCCCTTCTCGGGATCCAGCTTCTGAGACAGCTTTGCTGGCCGCGTGACCGTGCTAAACTCAGTTACTCTGCTGAGAATGCAAAACAGCCGAGTGGGTGAGAGCGAGGTAACGCTTCCAAAGGCAGGCATTAAATTAAATTATTAAACACACACAAGCAGGAGTGGTAATGTCAGAATTCTGAAAGATTCACAAGGAAAGGAACTAGAGCCAAGGGACTATTTCTGGTATCCTGACTCTAGCAAACTCGGAGTGGCTATTATGGCTATTTATTAACTCGCAGCATCATAAACCATCACCCTTTTAAATATGATGCATGAGTCCTAGGTTCTGATTTTTTAAATATCAGTTCACAGGGATTTTAGCTGGCCAAACCGGGGCTGCAAAACGCAAAGTCTTTGGGCATTCGGCACGATGTCGACCTGATGTTAAATCTAGATGTGATTAAATCGACTAAATGTGAAATGATGATGTAAAGAGAAATTTAAAATAAGAGAGTCATTTAATTATGTAAATTCTGCCTAGTAAATCTGAAATACATTCAGATTGCTATCGTCTGGGTGGGCCGAGCATCACTGCTTGCAGCGGAGTGTTTCGACAAGGGCTGCTGAGAATGCACTGGAGCCCTCTGCAAATAAGTAGGCTGGTGCCACCTCAACGGGCACCTTTGTGCAAATCAGATGCACTGGCCCCCTCCACCATCAGCACCCATGTCCCCATGAATTGTTTAAAAAGGTGGCCTTTGGGCACAGTAGGTAAAGTCCCTCCCGCACACTATGGCTTGGCTCCTAGTGAGTTAGAAAACGGCATCCCTTGCTGCAGGCAGCAGCCCTTTACTGCTTAGAGAGTCCAGCCTGATCTGGCCCTTTAAGTGTTTTCAAGGTACGAGGAAAGGTTTATGTTCTTTTCAAAGAGTGGAAGTCTTTCTTCAACTGCCTGTTAACAATGGTTGTAGTTTGGTCTCTCTACAACCTCAAGGTTGAAAAAATACGCTTTATGGAAAGGAAAAAAAAAAAAAAAAGAAGTCCTTTCTATCCTTGTAATAAACATACTCCTGTCTGTCTCCTGGTGAAGCAGGGGAGTTATAGGAAAGGGCTGCAGGGTTGTTCTGCAAATTTGGGTAGTGTGTGAGCCAGACCAGGACAGGGCCCTTCTCCCCTTAGCTCCCCTCCTTTCCCAGGGCCCTGCCTGTCCCTCCCAAATCCTCCATAATCACCACTTAACACTCTGCTCCATTTATCACTTTGCTTTTATCACAGACAAAAGGAAAAGTATCACTTTCTGCTTCTCAATAGCTTGCTAATTTGTCACACTGTGTCTTCGGTTTGGGTGTAGCATTGTTTGCAGAACAAAATGGTGAGAAACCCATATGAGAACCTTAAATATTATGATCTCCCTACCTCCAGTGGGAGGGGAGGGAGGGAGGGAGGAAGGAAGGTAGTTAGTTAAAAGGAGGAGACTGGGAGAGCAATGAGGATAAATGGTGAAAAGAAGCCACTGTGACGCATACCAGTTTGGTGAGTGTCTCTTTAAAACAAGCAGCTAAAAATGCTTTCAACCTAGCAATACCATAAATGTCCTGCTGCTGTCTTGGCTTTCAGATTCTTCCCCGTACTTTCCATGAGCATTCCATTTGGAATTGTCTGGAATCTCAGATTAAAACAGCAATAACCCAATTCCCTTGTTAGAATATTTATTTTCTTTTAGGTTTGGAAACACAGCTGAGATGCTTCTTCAAGGGTGTGGCACAGCCTCAACCACCAGAGGGGCTACAGGAGCTGCTTCTCCTACAGCACAAGCAGCAGAGTCCAGGAATGAGAGAGAGAGAGAGGAGGGCAGCTCGGCCTCATTTGGAAAGTCCCAGCTGAGAAACAGCAAGACCCTGGGAACCTCCACATTCAGAAGACTCATTCCAGATGTCGGACCCAATGGTGTCACAACACAGCTCATGCAGATTCCCGAGGAGAGGTATCTAAAGTTAGGCTGCCATAGGGTAGGCACTCAAGCTAAATCATCACCCTGACCTGAATCCATAATCCAACAACTGAATATATTCAATAACGTGCTACAGCCCTAAAACTGGTAATTATCTATGTTAGGACCCAACCATCCATCCAAGGGTGAGACGTACAATATTCACCAACTGACTGACTAGTTAGAACAGATTCCAGCCATAAACCACCGCTATGGTCACAAGGGTGAATATTAGTTAAGTGTCAACCCTGGACCCATCCATTCATCCAAAACCATATCTACAAGACACATACTCATACAGTAGTACAATGGATAGGAACTTGGGCTGTGGAGTCAAAACCATATCTACAAGACACATACTCATACAGTAGTACAATGGATAGGAACTTGGGCTGTGGAGTCAGGTCTGTGTGTAAATGCTGACGCAACCTCTCACTAGCTGTGTGACCCTGGCACATAAAGTCATTAAGCCCTACATTCCTTTTGTATGACACAGGGATAAAAGAGAATACCTACCTTATAGGTATTGTTGTGAGAAGTGAATAAAATAATTTATATAAAAGACATCACGTGTTGCCTGGTACAGGGTAATCTCACAATGAACGTTAGCCGCTATGACTGTGTGCTATGCACACAGTAGGAGCTGGTAAAATAGTGGTAAACAGACAGGTACGGCTTAATGAGGAAGCTGTCTACTCAGGACAAAATGGAAGTGTAGAAAAGAGAGTTCGACCTGGAGAGAAGAATGCCTGAGAAGCGAATCATAACATTTTAAAGTGAGGAGGACTGTTAAACATTCTCTTGTACAGCCACAATATTGTATGGTCGAGAAACTGCACTTAATGACTAGACCCCAGTCAAAGAGCTACTTTAACAGCAGGACTAGTTAAGAAGTAAGGTCCCCTGAATGCCAGTTCAGTGGGGTTTTTGCTTGTCTGTTACCATGATAACTTCGAATGGAGAGGCAGCTCTATCGTAAAAGAGCTTACGGATGTAAAGGCATCCAGAAGTGAGACTCCTTGGGGATGTCTCAAAAATACACCAATAAAAAGCTGTTTGAGACAATGTTCCTAATTCTCCCCCCTTTCGCAGAACTTAAGTTCTACAGGAGAAGGGTATTTTGCCCACTTTGTCTATTTCCGCATCCCCAGTCCCTAGAACGCCTAGCACACTGTGGACAATCGGCAGCTCTGCAGAACAAGTGGATGGACGAGATTTGGTGGGGGCGCTGACTTGTCTGCAGGGCCTGAGCAGGCCCCTGGCCGCCATGACTGTGCTGGTTTTAAAGAGGGCTTCTGGGGGGTGGGGGGCTTTGCTATCACTAGCTGCTGTTTCTTCCCCAAGTCGTGTCTGCTCCACCTGTGCCTTAACAGTTTACAAAGGGAACAGGGACCTTTGCAGCCCCAACCTCTGCTTCAGAATTGCTCTGTGCAGGGGAAGGTGGCAGAGTGGAATCACGCCCTTTACCTCCCTGCCCACGCGAAGCAGGAAAGTTGGTACATGTTAATGGACACAGCAAGCTGGAGGAAGGATTCCCATGGCGACTCCTTGCAAACCTCCCGGCAACTGCCCTCGCTGTGGAGCAGAAGGGGACGCCAGCAATGCCTCCCGATGCCCAGAACCTCCCGGCATCACAGTCATCTGATTCCCTGAATTGCCGGAGAGCGAGAGGGGAGCAGCCTGTGCCCAGTGCCTACTACTCTTCTCTACTTTAAGAGGCAACCTCTGGCTTCCGAGGGGCATGGACCAAGACGAGAATAACCTGGGGAGCAGCACCGTGCCAGGAAGAGGCGGCAAGCACGGCCGCGACGCCAAGTCATTAGGAATCAACCAGGGAGGGCCACGGCGACCCCCAGCATCCCCACGACCCAGACGTGGCATCAGGGTAACATTCAAGCCGCAGACCCTGGCATTTTCTTGGACACTGAGACCGGGGTGTGAATCAGGCAGTTCATCTCTCCAACTGCCCCCATCACACTTGATCACCCGGGCGGGGGGTGGGGGGGGGGCAGCACAAGGAAAAGAAGACAAAAAGGAAACGATAGGTGTCGGCTGCTCTGGAGACGAGCACCTGGGAGCACAGGTGGACTGGACCTGCCTGACCATCTGCCAAGTGGCAGCTGAGGCTTCAAACCCCGGGGGGACCCCGGAGGGGTAGGGGTGATCTGGGAGAGGACGGTGGAAAGACTGCAAACTGACCGAAGCTGCTGAGGCGGAGCAAGTACAAGAGAAGCAAGAGGGAGGGACTAGAAGAAAAAGGAGGTAGGAGAAAGGACATAGCGTGGCCTATTAAATGAAGAGAGAAGGCACCATCATGGAAAGAGAGAGACGCGGGAAGCCCCAGGAAGAGAGGTGGGGGCACATCCAGTCCCTCAACCTAAAGACAAAGCAGGGAGTGGACCTGACTCAGAATCCGGGCAAACTCAGGCCAAAAAAGACACTAATGGGGAGTGTGAATTTAAGAAGACGGACAAACTTTCAAATAAAAAAATAAAAAATAAATCACCTTGCCTATTGGGAGATTTAGTTGATTCTGACATGTATTGCTCATTTCCAGATTTTTAAAAAATCTGTCATTCAGAGAAGAAATGAGTACCCTGGGCAACAAAGGGCGCGGGTCTCGAGCTTTGCAAAGCCATCCTGGGGCAAAAGAGTCCAAAGCAAATCTGCGAAGTCGTGTTAAAATCTGAGCTCCCCGCCCCGCTGCCCGCCCGCGCTGTCAGCCATCCAGGCCCCCTCCTCCTGCCGGTGGTCCGTCCAGGCCCCTCGCCGGAGGGCGGAGCGCAAACACTCACGCAGGTGCGCAGGCAGGCGGATCGAGTCTTCCTCCATCCTGAGCGCGCGGGGCACTGGGACATGAAGCGGAGTCGAGGCGGCGTAGTTAGGCACCGGGCTCTCTGGAGGTGTGTATGAAATTCGTTCCTGCTGTTAAAACAGGGGCAAGAAGAGGGGAGGGGGAGAGGACAGTGAACGTGGGGAACGTCATACGCCCACCCGCGCGGCTTCCTACAGAGCCCCAGCCTTTGGGGTTTATGTCTTCCTAGGAACGTGTGAACTAAGGGCTTCCCTTTGGACACTGTCAGCTGGTTGGCATCCCTGCGCTGCGCTGAGTAAAGAGGAGGGACGGGGATGAGGGGAGGAAGAGACATGTCCAACAGAATGGCGTAATGACTACTCTCTCAAAAAAATGTTTTTCCTAAGTCACATAATTAACGTCACCAATACAGTAAAACCAAGTTTCCTCTTTGGCAATATCCCCAACTTCTAATCAATCAAAGTCAGATTCTATACTCAGATCTAATGAGTGAGCTTACGCAGGCTAAGTGGTGGCTTAAAAGATACATTTTGGATTTAGTTAATAAAGCTCTGAGTAACAGCTATCGTCTACCTAGCTCACTAGACAACGCCACCTCCAAAATCCAGCCTTTAAGGTTTTCCTTCATAGTAGGGATTATCTGCAACATTAGCAGGCATCTCCTTTGTTCCTTCATTCTCCATCTCTGAATCAGTATTCTCCTTTCCTTCTGAAGTACTTCAGAGATCCTTCAAAGAATGTTCTGCATTTAGGGATAGCACTGTTTAAGATACTTAGTCAACTGACAAGGCAGGGGGCGCTTCAGCAGAGCCCCTCTTTCAGTTCAAGCAAGCAGTGTTTGCTACATTAGTTAAAGCAAACTGGGTGGGAAGGGGGAAATTATTATTAAAGTTCAAACAATGCAAATAACGGCAAGAAACCAACTCTTATGTTTAGTTAGAACAGCAGTGGAATTTGCACCTTAGAGCTGTAGACCACCTAGCTCAACTTGCAGCCTCCACATAAACGTAACTTCTGTTTCTGTGGTTGAACTGGGCAAAGTAAGTCTGACAGTCATTTGGGGGGGAAAGATCAGTAAGATGCCATTACGGAAATAAAATCAGAATCAAAAAGAGTCGTAGGTTAAAATAAAGTGATGGGGGGGTGTTGTTTGTTCTCTAACATTTTACATCTCCTCAAATGTGTAAAGGGAAACAACCCTATAATCAAATTAAAGCTTGTCTTCTGCTCGCAGCCTGGAAAGTTTGGTGGTTGTGGTAGGAAGTTTCGATTTTAAATGAATATGTACATATTTTTGTAATTTCCAAACAGAATCCCTATACTTTCCCTGAGGCATCCATTACCAGCAACTAGGGCATTTGCAATATTTCTGTTTAAATATACATCCTAGAGCTTCTGGTGCATTTCTTAGTTAAGGACAGGCACGTTATCTACAGGGTTCATTTCCTTATTGATCAAGATGTGCTATGAGAGGTCACCCAGGGATAAAACCTTCAACTTCACTTTTCCTGAACTTTGCTAAACATCACACATATTTTGGACAACACTAACTTCAGGATGAGTTATACTTTTTGAGGCTTGGTTTGGGGTTATTTTGGGCTAAAGAGACAAAGACATATAAACAAACATATGGGAAACACATAAAATCTGTTAAGGAGTTTTTCAAGGTGAAATGGGCTTTTAAGCATTTCACATGTCATCTGTTTTTCTAGTTTTCACAACTTCTCCATACTCTTCAACCCTTGGCACAACCAAGCCCCCAAACCCATTCTATGTCCAGATATCTTATCAGCCGTTAACTTTATTCCCAGAAATAGCTCTCTGTTTTGTTAGGTTTTTTTTTTTTTGCAGAAGTGAAAGTTGGTGAAGAAAACACTGTGCAGACAAAGGGTCTTCAAATGGCATGGCCTGAGCGCAAGGAAGAAAGTAGACAGTGTTTGGTAATACGATGACCTTCTCTTACAGCAAGAAGGTCCACAAGGTCCACACGGTGGTCTAACTAGTCCATCAGAGGGACAGCCACTGCATTCCAGCCTCACGGACTCCATCAGGGCAAGCTGAGAAACCCAGCCGTCAGAGCAGATTCTACTTTAGTTCCTGACAAATCTGCCTCCAGCCTCCTGATGGAAGAGTCAAGCGAGGAATCACCTTTAAAATGTCTCTATTCTGACTTGCTGCGTTATCATCGCATTGTGCCTTCACCTCGCTGCACTTTCTCTGGAAGCAGCCCCTCTGTGTGTTTACACAGATCCCCTGTCCTCACCCCTACACCTGAGCGCCACACTTCAGTGCTTGCCTGGGGATCGCATGCCTTCCCCAGGGCAGAACAATTCCAGATGGAGACAACTGTGCTATTTCACGAAGCCCAGGAAAGGAAGGCCAGAGGCCGAGGGCCTGCAGACGCTGAGCGCCTCTCGTTCCTCGAGTTGCCAACTCGACCAAAGGTCCAGACTCAGGTTGGGAAGCTCTTTGTAAAAGGTTCAGCAGCAAGAGAGACGTTACCTTGGCAGAAGCAAAACGGTGCTTCTGGGAAGTGGATGTGGCTCAATCGATAGGGCTCCCGTCTACCATATGGGAGGCCCCGGGTTCGATTCCCGGGGCCTCCTGGTGAAGGCAAGCCAGCCCGTGCGGCGCGGTGAGCTGACGCAGCAAGACAATGCAACAAAGGGAGACAAGCAGACACAGAAAAATGCAAAAGCAAATGGACACAGTGAACACAAGCAGCAAGGGGGGGATAAATAAATAAATAAAATCTTAAAAAAAAAACAAAAACAAACAGTGCTTCTAAGGCTGTTACACACCCACTGTCCCGGGGCTCAGTGGCCAACAGGGGACTCTGGGCACGGCCAGAGGGCGGTGCCAGCCAGTGCAGGGGCGTCCTTCCGAAGGAACACGCGCCTGGACACCCCACACTCCGCACTCAACTCCTTTTCGCCTCTTTTTTGTGAATCTCCAGGGTGACCCAAGTGGCTCTCATTTTTTTATTCTACTAGTGTAACCATGCACATAGCATCTACAGTGACACAATCAGCAGACGATCGGCAAGTAGAGAAAGTACAGGAGTGCATCTACATGGAGACAGGCTTAAAGAGACCCACGTTCAGTTTCCTAAATAAAGGAAACCCCTTTATTCTCACAAGCGCTTCTCTCGTCTGACGCCAACAAAGACGGGGAGTATCAGCTTATTGCTCATTCACCTCTAAAGCAAATCGTCAGATGAAACCAGAGGTGCTTTATTTTAACATTGGGGGGTGGGGTGGGGGGAGATAATGGTTTTCCCGAGAGGGTTATAACCACTGCTCTAATTAAATTAAAATGCTACATTGGTATTAATGCATTCGAGTGTTGTAGGGGATAAACTGCCAGTGGAGGTCAATGGTGTGACTAAAATGCTGTGAGGTGGTTACATTATTGTTTAGATGCTGGAAAAAATAAAACATGCTGCTCTCAAAAACTGCAGACACAACCTATCAAACCAGCCGACTGAACAAAAGAGAAGCACTGCAATTTCTAGGGCCAATTGTAGTACCTGTGTGAAGGGTGTTAAGGAGAGGAAAGAAAAGAAGCACGAAGCTCTGGAAAGAGAAAATAAGGTTAAAATGTGTTTTAGGCAAGGATCAAAACACAAATTTTACTGCCCATTAGAGAAAGCTTTTTTTTTTTTTAATGGAATATGGAGTATGCAGTAGGGTTGTCTCCTACAAGCACAAGACAGAAATCAAACTGAGTTCTGGCCCCTCTCCTCATTCCGCCTGCTAACCATGAAGGGCTAACGAAGGATATCCATCTAATTCTGCTCATTTTAAAAAACTGAATGCTTAGAAACCTGTGACTGACACATAAAAGAGGCTTATATATTTTATGCTGATGAACACAAAATACATGTATAACTGTACTTGGTAGGAAAATGGTATTTCTACCCACCCCCCACACTAGCTGCATATCATAGAAGAGTAAAAAAACAACAAAAAAAAACCCCCCCCAAAAAAACCATTCTTATTACCAAAAACAGTATACTGATAATTCTCAAAACTATTCAATATAAAGCTTCTATAAATCAAATCATGGGGATCCCCTAGTGCATTTAAGCATCTGTTTATGGACCATTAACCCTTTGAAAAGGCCGAGGGGTTGGGAAACTTACAGCCAACTGCTAATTAAATACTAACCTGGAAATAGAGACTAAGTGTTTCTGGAATCTAGAAAAACAGAAATAAAGTTTGGCTGTACTTGCAAAAAAAGATGGTTTGCAGGTAATTTCAAAGATTCCTCTATTGCACAGCTGAGACATCTCCGACTTACGAAATCTTTCTAGAACTAGCCCCCATTCCCATTTTAAGTGCCAGGATCACCCCAGTTATAGTTTCTGAAGCCTGTGCTGAAACTTCTGGAAAGGAGGTATGTGGCTGAAACAGAGTGGTGACCATTTCCCTGGGAACTGAGGTAAAAATGCTACAAGCACCCGTTCCATCTGGCTACAGTTGGGAGTTCCATCATCACCATGAAAACATGCAAGCTGGAGAAGATGGAAAACAGCAGGCACCAGAGGTGCAGTGGTCCTGCCGCTGACACTCATTATCCTGAAGGAAGGCTGTCCTGCCACCCTGCAGGTTCTTAGGAAAGCTGCCTGGGAAAGCTTATGCTTGTGCTACAGTCACCTTCTAAGAAATCTCTCCTGCGAGAAACTATTTGTTGAGATTTACTAAAGTCTCAATTATTCAAATACACCTTTCTGGCAGCAAAAGGATCCAAGGTGGTGGGGCTGGCTTTCATTAAAGAAGTTTTTATTAACAAGCTCCATCTCTGTGTCACTCCTCCCCAAAACTGAACAAGGCTGAAACCTGAGTTGCAGTTTTCTGGGGTTTGGGCATCATGGATGTGCACAGATACACTCAAGAACCTAAACTAATACACTCTTGAAAGTCGATTTCTTTCAGTTGAAAAAAAAAAACACACTGAATATTTTGTTCGCCCCAAAACTGAGTGATATAAACTTGACTTGAGAAAGGATACAAATGCCAGTCATCTTTTCTAAATATACTCTTGCACACACAGTAACAGCCATCTCCCCAGAAATAAACAGTATCCTCTAGGATCTGGGGTGAGAAAAAAAAGCCACAGGTATTCAAATGCAAAAGCAGAAAACCAGATTCAGCAAACCAGAGAAGTGAAGATGCCGCGATCAGAGAGAGGCCCTGGAAGCCGACTGAACCAGTGTTTCGAGCTGGCTTTCCTCCTAGTGTCCAGCCTCTCCTCTGAGAGACACCTTCCTCTAGATGCTGAGCCATTAGATTTTTACAAGCCCAATGGCACTCAGCTTTTTAACATGCTTGCAGGATGCTGTGACAGTTTGAAGCTGGGTGGATCCCAGAAGATCATATTCTTAAAGCTAAGTCATTCCTGTGGGTGTAAAACCTAATGTAGGGGGGACCTTTTGACCAGATTCAGTTACAGGGCCTTCCGTTTGATTAGATTACTTCAGTAGGGCATGACCCAGGGTGGGTCTTAATCCTCTTACCGAAGTCCTTCATAAACAGAGGAATAAAGAGCTGCAGACACAGGAAAAAAAGCCGCAGTGACAAAGAGAAGCCTCCAGAAGTTGAAATCAATGAACCTGGGAGAGAGAAAAGCTACAGACAGAACAGCCCAGAAGAGAGGGGAGAGACAGCCACCACCACTATCGTGCTCTGCCACGTGCTTGACTGCCCACAGCTGAGCTCCAGGAGAAGGTGGAGACCAGCAGAGCCACCATGTGCCTTGCCATGTGGCAGGAGTCCAGGATCACCAGCAACCGACCTTCAGGGGAGCAAGCTTCTCCTGATCCCTTGATTTGGACATTTTCCTCAGCCTC